>MU682231.1:1854-32863 GCA_026770625.1 Nicotiana glauca | reverse complement strand
TTAGAAAAACATCCCATTTCCTGATGTGCATTACGTGAGAGTATAGCTTTGGTCAGCCATGAATATAGGTTACAATGCGGGCCTTGGTTCTGAACTCAATGTGAGACCCGCGCTGTCTTGTAAATCCGTTAATGCATTTGGGCCCTGGCTGATGGGTAGCCCGTTTTTGAATACAATTGGGCTTCAGAAATTATAGATACAAAGAAAACGAGTTTTCTATAAGTCAAAATTCTTTTTTTACAAATTAAATCAGGAATATGGGAAATTAACTCATGAATATGAAATTGAGCTTTGAATTAGGTAGCGGGTTCAAGTTTAAAGGGTCTTTCCTTTTGTTTGAATCCGGACTTGAGTTCGAGGCCCAAATTTACATTCGTGAATTAATTCTCCCTTAGAGACAAACAATATGAATAGAAAATTTAGTTGCTTTAAGTTGGCCTTTTAATAATAAAATGAGATGAGTCTCGCCAAATCAAATACACAATTACGGGGTCCTCATTAATTACTTAATTCAAAAAATATTTAGAATTCGGGACGGGCCGTTTAACAAATTTCACGGCTTTCCCAAAATATAATAATACGTTAGTCGCTTTAGGCGCGTTTTTTTAAAAATAAAATTACCTTCCTAAATATGGGTGTGCATTTCATGCGACCCAAATCCAAATCAAAAACGTTGAATAGGAATGTATCGAGGATCCGGGTGCATTTCATGTGACGTGATCCTAAAACACGTTCTTAAACGACGTTCACTTTCTTAAATAAAAATAATAATTGATAAAAAGTGGTAAATAACTTTAAAATTGCACTGTAGGTTTAACATGTATTAAAATCAGAAATTTTAGCCAAATATAGCAGTTGAGCGACCGTGGTAGAACCACGGAACTTGGGAATGCCTAACACCTTCTCCCGGGTTAACAGAATTCCTTACCCGGATTTCTAGTTCGCGACTGTTAAACAGAGTCAAACCCTTTCCTCGATTCGGGATTCAAACTGGAGACTTGAGACACTATAAATCTCCCAAGTGGCGACTCTGAACCTTAAACAAAATGAATCCCGTTTCGGTTGTCCTTAAATTGGAAAAACTCCTTTCTTTGTTATACCCTTCCTCGGGGTGTAGTAAAGCTAATCGGAAAAAGGAGGTGTGACACACTTGATTTCTCACTTCAAGCATTCAAGCCTTCTGCGAACAGCGAACTCAGTTCTCAAGAGCTTGAAGAACAAAGTTAAACGCTACTACGGACCTGTTCCTAAATTGAGTATTTTGTTGTCCTTAGTTGAGTTGTAACTTTGTGATTATTCTTATTGTAATTCCTAAATTGCTTAGTTAGAAGCGTTGCTTAGGAACCCATTTGTAAAACCATAAACTTTCTGAGTTTGTGTTGTCACTAGAGTTAGACATGAGTTAAAGTCTTTGTAACTAGTGAGTGACAAAGTGGCTTGTGATAGGTGTATCACAAGTTAGTTGAGTTGAAGTCTTTGTAATAGATTCATTACAATGTGGCTTGTAATAGAATGTTTACAAGTTAGTAAAGTTGAAAGCCTACAAGTGTAGGTCGTGGTTTTTTTCCTCATGAGTGAGATTTTTCCATGTAAAAACCGTGTCTCATTTACTTACTGTTTCATTAGTATTCTCAGTTGAAACCCATAGAGGACCTGGTACTCTATAGTTTGGTGGACTCATATAAACTAAGAATTGGTTCAGAGCAGGTTCCTCCTATCAGGTTAACACCTAGGAAGGATCCGTATGGCTGCTACACCAAATTTTAAAGAAGGTCAATCTACGTACAGACCACCCAGGTTCAATGGCAATACTATCGGTGGTGGAAGACAAGAATGCATGACTTTATCATGGCTGAAGATTATGAGTTGTGGGATGTCATATGTGATGGTCCTTACGTCCTAACAAAGGCACTTGTAGAACTTCCATTCTCAATGCCAAAAACCAGAAAAGAATACACCGACGCAGACAGGAAAGCTGTGGAGAAAAATTTTCATGCCAAAAAGATTTTGGTATCTGGAATAGGACCTGATGAATACAATAGAATTTCTACTTATGAAATTGCAAAGGAGATATGGGAAGCTCTGCAAACAGCACATGAGGGAACCACTCAATTAAAGCAATCTGGTATCGATATGCTCACTACCGAGTATGAACTCTTTAGAATGAAGGACGATGAATCTATTCAAGATATGCACACAAGATTCACCTCCATCATAAATGAGTTACACTTACTTGGTGAAACCATTCCTAGGAACAAGCTAGTGAGGAAGATTCTCAGTATCTTGCCCAGTTCTTGGGAAAGCAAGGTGAATCATATTACTGAAGCAAAAGACCTGCAGGAGCTGACTATAGACGAGCTAGTTGGAAATTTGAAGACCTATGAGATGAAGAGGAAGATAGTCAGTGAAAGAAGAGAACCAAAGAAAGAAAAGAACCTGGTACTCAAAGCTGATAGCAATGACTTGAGTGAGGAGGAAAGTGACATGGCTTTCTTAACCAAAATATTTCAGAAGATGTTCAGAAGAAATAGAGGAATACTAAAAAGGGGCAGCTCTAGCAAACCAAAGAACTATGATCTCTGCCATAGGTGCGGAAATCCTTAGCACTTCATCAAAGATTGTCCTCTTCTGAAGCAAGAGTACTCCAAGTACAACCCTGAGAAAGCAGCAAAGAGGAACCCGGTTCCTGATAAGGACTTCAAGAGGAAGAGATATGCGAACAATGTGGTGAAATAGGCTCTTGAAGCATGGGGAGACTCCTCTAGTGAGCTAAAGATGAAACCGACATAGGTGACAACTCCATGATGGCAGTTGAAAGTGAGGAAAATAAATATAATTCAATATTTTCTTTGATGGACCAATCAGATGATGATGAAGATGATGACGATAGTGAAGTAAATTTCAGGGATGTTCAGAGAAATCCGAAGTCCTACTCTCATAAGAAATTCATGTCTTTAGCTAGTGTATTGATTGATGTCTATCATAGTCTTGTGGAGGATATGGATGCTTTGACCTTAGAGCTAGGAGAAGCTGAACAAACCACAGATGATTTGGTAGTGTGTGTAGTTGATCTAAAGGAAATCATTTGTGGGCTGGAGAAAGAAAAATTTGTTTTAACCAAAATAATTGCTGACATAGAAACTGAAAGAGATGACTTAGTGGTTGTGGTTGTGACCATAAGGAAACTATTGAAAACTTCAGAAAAGAAAGAGAAGCCTTGATGAAAAGAGTGACCGAGATTAAGGAAGAAAGAGATGATCTCTTAGTAGTGATTGCAGACCTAAGGGAAACAATAGAGGGACTAGGGACTGAGTCAAAACCTAGAAATTCTGGAAAAGGAAAAGAGGTAGCAAGTGAGGAACACATTAGGCTCAAAAACGAGTTGAAGGCCGTGAGGACTAGTCTGTGTGTTGAATCTGAGAAAAACAAGCATCTCCAGACTGAACTGGAAAGAATAAAAATGATCTTGAAAAGTCCCTAATGTGGACCTGGTCCTTAGAAGCTATCACTGCCATGTACGTTAATAACGGTGAAACAGGCAGGGAATAGGGTTCCAAAGGGAGAAAACTCCTTACAACCCCCATAGCAAGTATGTTACTGTACTAGATAACTGGTTGTGTACCCACTGTGATAACAATAGGCATTTCAAAGAAAATTACCAAGTCAGGGTCAAGTCCCTTCAGAAAAACAAAGTGTTTGCTAAAAATGTAACTACTAAAAAAGGACCTGGTTCCACCCACAAAAAGTTCATATTACCTGCATGGAATAAGAGAGCTCTCATTCACCCTCTTGCCTACTACAAGGGACCCAAACTTGCTTTGGTTCCTAAAACTAACTCTTGATCTTCTTGTGCAGGGAACATTGAAAGGAAGCAGTCAACAATGGTTCATGGATAGTGGATGTTCAAAGCACATGACTGGGAACACCATGTACTTTCTTTCACTAAAATCCCTTCAAGGAGGGAGTGTATCCTTTGAAAATGGGAAAAAGGGGTACATTCTTGGAGTTGGAAAAGTCGAGAAATCACTCACTCACTCTATTGAGAATATGTACTATGTCAATGGCCTTAAGTACAGTCTCTTGAGTGTCTCTCAGATTTGTGATAAAGGAAACAAGGTGGAGTTCTTATCCAAGATATGTACAGTTATTAATATGGTAATTGGTGAAGTGGTATTTGTGGCTAAAAGATACAAGAACATCTATGTTGCTGATTTCGAGTCCATACAAAGTAGTGATCTGAGTTGTCTGAAAGCTGTTGATGATGATGCTGAACTCTGGCACAGAAGACTGGGGCATGCCAGCTTCTCTCTTCTATACAAACTAATTCAGAAGGACCTGGTCCATGGTTTGCCTATGTCAAAGTTCAAAGCACAGAAAGCATGTGATGCATGTGCAAGAGGAAAGCATGTGAAGTCCTCTTTTAAGTCTAAAAAGGATGTAAGCACCTCAAAGCCACTCGATCTTCTACATATGGATTTATGTGGCCCTATGAGAGTGCAAAGCAGGGAAGGAAAAAGATACATATTTGTGATAGTGGATGACTACTCTAGATTCACATGGACTCTGTTTCTTAGAACTAAAGATGAAACCTTTGAGGTGTTTGTGGCTTTTGTGAAGAAAATCCAAGTGAAGATGAAGTCTAGAGTCGCATGTATCAGATCATATCATGGAACAGATTTGACAATGCCAAATTTGATGAGTTCTACAATGAAAATATCATTACTCACAACTTCTCAGCTCCACGAACCCCTCAACAAAATGGAGTAGTGGAAAGGAATAATAGAACTCTTGAAGAAATGGCGAGAACAATGCTGACCGACAGTGGGATTGCAAAGAGCATCTGGGTTGAAGCTGTCAACCCTGCCTGCTACTTGGTGAACAGGTGCATGATCAAATCTCTCCTGAACAGAACTCCCTATGAGTTGCTGAATGGAAGGAAACCCAAACTGACTCACCTAAGAACATTTGGGTGCAAATGCTATGTTCTTAACAATATAAAGGATCAGCTTGGTAAATTTGATGCCAAGAGTGGTAAAGGAATATTTCTAGAGTATTCTTCTTAAAGCAAAGCTTATAAGATATATAACAAGCGAACTCAATGCATTGAGGAAAGTGTTCATGTTATCTTTGATGAGTTCTATCCTTCTTGTGAGAAAAGTGCTAAAGATGATCAAGATGGCGAGCCCTTATTAGTTCCTGGTGAAGTCATTGACATGTCAAATGGAAAGGCAGATATGATGAGCCAAGTGAAAGAGCCAAGTAGAGACAATGCTGCCTCTTCTTCAATGGAACCAGGTACCTCAATTACAACTATTGAAGCTAAAGAAAGAGTGGTTGATACAGTACAGGGTACTCCACTAGTACCTAAGAGAAGAACACAGGAGAACCAGTTAGATATACCTACCTCCTCTACATATGAACCTCAAATGTCTAACTGGAAACACAAAAGCTCTCATCCTCTTGACAACATAATCATTCCTCTAGACTATGGAGTACAAACCAGGTCAAAAGCCAGAAATTCACTTGCCTACTCAGCCTTTCTCTCCCAAATAGAACCCAAAAATATCAAGGAAGCCCTAAAATATGTAGATTGGATTACAACCATGCAAGATGAGTTGCATCAGTTTGAAAGGAACAATGTCTGGCTCCGGGTACCTAAACCCTCAGATAGAACTATTATAGGTACCAGGTGGGTATTCGGGAACAAGCTTGATGAACATGGAAATACTACAAGGAACAAGGCCAGGCTAGAGGTTCAAGGCTACAATCAGGAGGAAGGGATTGATTATGATGAAACATTTTCTTCGGTCGCTCGCATGGAAGCTATTAGAATTCTAATTGCTTTTGCATCTCATATGGAATTCACCTTATTCCAAATGGATGTCAAAAGTGCATTTCTGAATGGACTTCTAAAGGAAGAAATTTATGTGAAGCAACCTCCAGGGTTTGAATGTCATGAACCCTGAATATGTGTTTAAACTGGACAAAATCATTGTATGGGTTGAAGCAGGCTCCTCGAGCTTAGTATGAAAGGCTGTCAAGGTTCCTCTCGAAAAATTTCTTTACACGAGGGAAAATTGACAACACCTTGTTCCTAAAGAAACGGGGAAGGAACATGCTCATTGTTCAGGTCTATGTTGATGATATTATTTTTGGGGCAACAGCTGACTCCTTGTGTGAAGAATTTGCAATGCTCATGGGAAGTGAGTTTGAAATGAGCATGATGGGGGAGCTGAATTTCTTCTTGGGACTTCAAGTGAAGCAATCCACAAAGGGTACATTCATTTGTCAGCAGAAATACATCAAGAAGCTCTTGAAGAGGTTTGGTATGGAAGCATCAAAAGTAATAGACACTCCCATTGCAACGGCTACTCGACTGGACATGGATGAAACTGGATCTCCTGTGAATCAAACTATGTATAGAGGAATTATTGTGTCCCTTCTCTATCTCAGTGCTAGCAGACACGATATTGTCTTCAGTGTGGGGCTATGTGCAAGGTTTCAATCAAATCCTAAGGAATCTCATTTGAAGGCTGCCAAAAGAATTTGAGATACCTTAAGGGGACACAGGACCTGGTCCTGTATTACCCCTCAGGTGACAGTTTTAATCTTATTGGGTATGCTGATGCTGACTATGCAGGTTATCTTATGGATAGGAAAAACACTTCTATAATGGCTCACTTTCTAGGGTCATGTCTCATCTCTTGGGGCACAAGGAAACAGAACTCAGTGGCTCTTTCAACAACTGAAGCAGAATATATAGCTACAACATCCTGCTGTGCTCAACTCCTATGGATTAAGCAACAATTGGAGGATTTTGGGGTGTTTACTGAGTGTGTGCCTCTTCTATGTGATAACACCAGTGCACTCAACATGGCTAAGAATCCAGTTCAACACAAAACAACCAAGCACATTGATATGATACATCATTTTCTGAGGGACAATGTGAAGAAAGGGCTGATCTGTATGAAGTTCTGCAGCACAGAAGACCAAATTGCAGATATCTTCACCAAAGCACTAAGTAGGGAACATTTTGAAAGAAACAGGGTGAAGCTGGGGCTATTAAAGCCCAATTGAGAACCGGATTCCTCAACAATTGGCTATGAAAATCACCTTCAAGTAAAACTAGCTAAAGTATTTTCTAGCCAAGTCTAACTCACTTCAATACCGTTGCAGGTAAACATGTATGATGAGAATAGAAGCTGTAGATGCATTGCATGGATGACAAAAGAGAATTGAAATTTTCAATAACAGGTCAAGAACCTGGTTCTTGTACCAAAGGTTAGTAGTTCTGTGCATTCTTTAATACACGTCTTGAAAAGGTACAAATATCAATTGCCATGTCATCCACCTTTTCAGACCCTTCTGTTACGTCCATTCACTTCAAATCGTTCTATCTCCCTCTAAAACATTACCTCTCCAAGCACAATCGCAGTTTCAGAACCGGTTCCTATCTCTCTCTTCATAATTATCCACTCTCATTAAAACCCTTCTCCTTTCTTCACAAACCACAGTCCTCCATTAGAACTTTCTCTCTATCTCTTCAATGGCTGACACAAACTCCAAAATCCTTGCCTCAGTCGTCTCTAAAATTGAAAAACCCACTAAGTCCTCTGTCCCCAATGAGTCTTCTGTAACCACTCCTGCTCTTATCTTTAACATCACTCTTAACCCAGATTCCCCATCTCCCTCCAGTTCGAAGTTGACTATCCCAGAAACCCCTAAAATGTTGATCCTTTTTCTCAATCCTTTGAGTTTCCCACTGATCAAGGAAAAAATGGAGAACAGGGTAAAAGTCCTAAGGTCGTAGAGGTTTCCATAATTATTGCTTCAAATTTCGTGGTGGCCATGGAGCCTATTGAGGAAGCAAATATCGCGATCATCTTTGTGATATCTGTTGATGGCGTCTTACATGAGATAATTTCTCAGATGAACGAGATACAAGGTATGGGGGAAGAATGAGCCATTGTGGCTGTTGAGGGCTCTGCACTAGCAGAAACTACTGGGCCCTCTCATGAGAAACCCGACCCCTCTCCGGAGGAGACAGATCAGGGTTCTCACTCCCAGGCCAGTTCTGCTCTTGCATTTACTGTTGTGCCCTTGGACATTCAAGTCCCTGAGATGAAGTCTAGTGATGATGAGGATCTTGACAACATTGCTCTTGATACTTTCATAGTCAAGCGAAAGGTAGCATCCACTCCTGAGTCTTCTACTAAGAGGCCTACTACTAGGTTGCAAGCAAAGGTAGCCTATGACTCTGCCCTTCAAAAGAGCAAAAAAAGTAGTAAGAAGAAAAGGAGAAGATTGGTGAAAGACAATGTTATAGTGTGTGATAAGGTTGTTCCAGTGGTAGGGGTCGAGGAGGAAACAACTGAGGAACCTAGTTACCTAGTGAGAAGTCCCAGAAGAAGAAGGAATCTGCTTCGACAGAGAATGTAACAACCCCCAGTTCAAAGGATGTTATGAGTGAGCTCTCCATTTCTGATGAGGATTTGTTAGTCAAGTATAAGGGAAAAAGGAAAATCAAGTGGTGTGAAATCTGGAAAACGAAGATCTAAAACCATGAAGGAACCTGGTTATGTGAAAAAGATGAGGAATGAAACTAGTTCTGCTTCAGAACGCTTAAGTCACCAAAAGGTCCTACTGGGTCGCACTTTTGACCCAATAATTTCGGATATGCCTGGTATGCGTCAAGTTCTTGCAATGGTTAAGTTTCAAAGATGGGGGCATCTGTTCCAAATGGATGCACCCAAAAGTGTATGAGGATGAGGTTCAAAGCTTTTATGCCAGCCTCTTTCCCGTTGATACAAACCATATTTGTGCCTTGGTGAATGAGGTGAACATTGTGTTTGACGTGAGTCTGCTTGGAGATATTCTAAAGGTCCATACGGTTGGTGTGTCTAGTGTGAAAGATGCGTGTCAGTATAATTTCTGGAATTCCATGGTAAAGGATAATGCTAACCAAATGGGGACCAGATTCACAAGAAGGCATTACTCCCTATTTATCAATTGCTCTTCGAGTTGGTGAACAAAGTTCTGTTGCCTCGTGCTGAGAGGAGGTCCATGACTTCTAAATCTAACTTGTTTTTGATGGAGCAACTGGATGGATTTACCAATGTCAACCTGCCTGCTATCATGATTGAACACATGTAAAAAGTGGCAACCTTTAAGGATGGTAATCATGGTATTGTATATGGGTTTCTGCTTACGCAAGTGTTTAAGTTTTTCAAGGTGCCGTTGTGGCAAAGCAAGGTAGGAACCAAGAAGCAGACCTTCTTACAAACAAAGTTGGAAGAATGTGAGTGCATAGAGAAGAATGAGGGGGTTAGGTAGTACATCAACCATCTTACAGCTCATTAATGCTCAAAATAGTGCAACTAAGGAGATTCAAACGTTGAAGGCTAGGAATGTTATCCTGAAAGGTCAGTAGGCTTAAAGGGCTCCTGAGTCAAATGAGGAAGTGACTCATCTGACAAAAGAGAATGTTGATCTCAGGGCACAAGTGGAGAACCTCAAAGCAGAACTGCTCAATGAGCAAAAGTCGGCCAATGCCCTCTACTCCTAGTGCCCCCAAGTAACCCTTTCAGTGACCAATTTCTGGATTGTCACTTGTTGTTTTAATGACTTAGTAGTTGTGTTTGTTTTCTTTTGTTTTGATGTGGTTGGGATGTATCAGTACTGCTCCTGTTTTCAACAGTCCAATTCTGCCTTTGCTTTTTAAGCAAAGGCATATGTAATATATAAAATCTATCCTCTTTTGTTATCTCCATGCTTGTATTTTTTGTTTCTCTTCTCTATCATGTTGTGTGCACATATGTGGCATGAGTTAGCTAGGCTAGACTTCTTTAAGTTGTTTGCCTGCTTGTGTATTTTTAATGATGTCAAAAGGGGGAAGTATAATTAAAACAAGGATCTGATTAAGGGGAAGCATAAAGTCAGGGGGAACTTCTGAAGTTCCTGTTACTTCATCTAGTTATTTTTTGCTCTAAATACATGTTATCAATATCTAAGTTTGTCATCATCAAAAAAGGAAAATTGATGGGTTTTCAATGTCTTTGCCTTATATTTGATGATCTAACAAACTTACTGTTAAGAACCAGATAGGGAACCTGACAAACTTGGTACACATTACAAATGAACAGATTCCAGCCAGGACTCCAGTTAATGTGAACTGCTGCAAATGTAAAAATAGAGAAACAAGACAAGGACTTGATCCCGTGTGTTTTCCTGACAGCAGTACGAAAGTCAACTGTGCACAGCTGGAAAGTGACTGACACAGAAACAGTGCACATAGTGCAGTAGTTTTGCAATCACTTACCTTTGACCTACCAAATGCTTACATCATTCAAGTAATGTCATCAAGAGTGTATCAACTAGATCATTATAACAAAACATCACTTGAACACTTGATTTCTCACTTCAAGCATTCAAGCCTTCTGCAAATAGCGAACTCCAGTTCTCAAGAGCTTGAAGAACAAAGTTAAACGCTACTACGGACCAGTTCCTAAATCGAGTATTTTGTTGTCCTTAGTTGAGTTGTAACTTTGTGATTGTTCTTATTGTAATTCCTAAATTGCTTAGTTAGAAGCGTTGCTTAGGAACCCATATGTAAAACCATAAACTTTCTGAGTTTGTATTGTGACTAGAGTTAGTCATGAGTTAAAGTCTTTGTAACTAGTGAGTAACAAAGTGGCTTATGATAGGTGTATCACAAGTTAGTTGAGTTGAAGTCTTTGTAATAGAGTCATTACAAAGTGGCTTGTAATAGAGTGTTTACAAGTTAGTGAAGTTAAAAGCCTACAAATGTAGGTCGTGATTTTTGTCCCCTTGAATGGGATTTTTTCACGTAAAAATCCTGTGTCTCATTTACTTACTGTTTCATTAGTATTCTCAGTAGAAACCCATAAAGCAGTACTCTATAGTTTGGTGGACTCATATAGACTAACAAGGATGACTCTAAAATACTCATTATTTTATTAGTTGCGCAATAAAAATGAGCAACATGACGGTCCTGTCCTAACTCAGTTGGGTGATGATGATATATTGAATCAGGATATGGCAGGTGCATATAGTGAGGAAGATGATAGTGATTATGACAATAATTCTAATGAGTCCGGAGATGATACACCCTTCCCCGATAAGAGCGACGATGATGAATCCCACTTCATAGATGAGAGTGAGAATGAGCAACCTGATTTGACTATGGAATATGATGCCACAACTGAGGACTCTGTATATGCATACTTCACCTACCATTAGACCAACGGTGTACGTGTCACGTATGCCCTTTTATCTAAGGGAGATTCCTACCTTTATCACTTGCCAAGTATGCCATATGTGGATGCCCTCACAAGGGATCTTTATGAAATTCATACAACAATGTGGGATGAAACTAGACCAGCAGAGCTCCGTAACAACATGTTTTTCTATGACAAGGCGCGCCTCAGCAGTGCGGTGTGAATTTACAACATATAAAATTGTTATAAGATCGAGGTTATTGAGTCATCCAAGAAAATATATAAGGTGGTTTGTCATAGATGAGACCAAGGTTGTAAGTGGATGTTGCATGTAAGAAAGTTGAAAACTAATATCATATGAGGTTTCGAGTCAATGATAGCCTTGCTAAGGGTCGTCAT
Organism: Nicotiana glauca; assembly: GCA_026770625.1. NCBI lineage: Eukaryota > Viridiplantae > Streptophyta > Magnoliopsida > Solanales > Solanaceae > Nicotiana > Nicotiana glauca. The sequence goes on along the minus strand of MU682231.1, from coordinate 21,227 downwards.
TTGCCACAAATTTTCGTGGCAATATCGGCCACACTCGTTGTTGCTAATGTTGTTTCACCAGATCCTTATGTATATTCTTCTCCTTCATTGCCTTCACTTTCACTATCATATGCCTATAAATCATTATCATTTCGATGAACCATCTTTTGAAATATTTGAGTAAGATAAGTCATGAAGTATTCATCACTACTTGAGTCGTTGTTGGCAGCCTTGAGAACCAGGTTCTTCTACGTCTTGTGCTCTCTTCTTTCAAGATCTTTATTTTTCTTCATCTTATAAGTTTTTAGATTTCCAATGAGTTCATCAATGGTCAGCTTCTCCAGATCCTTGGCTTCAGTGATAGAATTTACTTTACTTTCCCAGGAACCTGGTAACAAATTGAGTATTTTCCGGATCATCTTGTTTCTTGGAATGACTTCTCCAAGAGAGTGAAGCTCATTAATAATAGAGGTAAAGCTTGTATGCATGTCCTGAATAGACTCATCCTCCTTCATCTTAAAAAGCTCATACTCAGTAGTAAGCATATCAATTTTTGACTACTTAACCTGAGTAGTTTCCTCATGGGCAATTTGGAGAGCTTTCCAGAACTTCTTAGCATACTAACAGGCTGAGATGCAGTGTATTCATCTGGTCTGACGCCACAAACAAGAATCTTTTTTTAATTGAAATTCTTCTCAATAGCCTTTCTATCAACATCGTTGTACTCTTTCTTGTTTTTGGGACTGTAACTGTTCCCTCACCAACGGTTTTTACGGGAACAAAAGGTCCATCACAAATTACATCCCATAACTTTGAATCCTCAGCCATGATGAAGTCATGTATTCTTATGTTCCACCAATCACAGTATTGGCCGTTGAATTTTGGTGGTCTGTAGGTTGATTATCCATATTACCCCTGAGAACCTGTTTCCTCCCTTTCAATTTTCATTGTACGACAGCCAAAGGGAACTAATCACGTTTGATCCGTATCTGATTTCTCGAGAACGTTTGCAAATAATCAAAACATGAAATAACACAATTTATCATACCATTTCCTCGAGGATCCACACACACAAAAAAAAAACATTTCCTCAATGACAAAATTTTAAAATGGGATCTTTACACAAATAGCTGTACATATTTATTAGTATTTATTTTTTCTAGCCATATATATAATTTTACACATATATTACGTACATATACTATCTACACAGGCTAATTTTAGTTTAAGTAATTGGGTGGATGGCAATTTGAGTTAATTCTTCTTTTAAAATAGGTGTTTGCAAGGTGATCATGAATTTAATAATTGCTTTTCCTTTCGTCTTTCGCACTCTTAAAATGGAAATGCTGTCCTAATAATCTGCTTTATCATTTTGTTTCAAAATACCAGTTGCCAGTTTTATGAGGAACAAAGAATTTTTTAATGCATAGATTAACCAACCCTATCACTAATTAATGCTACTCTTAATACCTTCAGTCCCTTATTATGGGTTGGGATCTGCTCCAATATCTTTAGCTCCAGTTATTTTCAATAGTCGCTTAAGATCTTGCCAACTAATCTAAAAAGAATCTGACGGCTCTAATTTATTATAGTACTAGAAAGCAAAATCAACTTCTCTCCCACTTTGAAGTTTCAACTCTTCTAATCTGGGAGCTGGGAGTCTTTCGTAGCTCTAAAAACTTACACTATGATTATACCAGCTGTTGTTTTCTTCTTTCTTTACTGCTTTATCTATTACATAGACTCAATAACTTGGAATAGGTAAAGCTTTATTTGAAAGGAGATAAATTTATTAGAAAAGTACTAGTCGTAACTCAAAAGGCCTCTTTTTTCGTTTGATTCTTTTCATTTTGAAATTTAGAGATTGAATTTTTCATATTGTCATTGCAGAAGAATTCATGTGTTTGATATATAGTTTTAGTGGCTAGACCTCATCGAAAGCATGTAGCAGTTGTTGGTGTTTACCATCCGGATGTAACATGCAAACTAAGAATTCTGGCCGTGAAGTATGAAACCGAATAAAGGTCGATGGATGAGTTAGAGCCATCAGATTCTTTTTTGATGAGTTGGCAAGATCTTAAGCTACTATTGAAGATTACCGGAGCTAAAGCTACTGGAGCGGATCCCTACCCCTTATTATAGCATTACATTAAATGGGCAAACATTCGCTGAATGCATATAAGGAAAATGGAGAAGAAATTGTAGGATCATTGTCAAAAGGAGTATCTTTATTTTTTAATTTAATTTAATAAAATTAATGAGGTCAAACATATACGACCGACAAGGCTCAATCCTGACTCTCGGCATGATTGGTGGCACCTGTTCGATTTATTTAATCAATCAGGTACACGTCTGAACTTTGACGTACACACCATTATTGAAATGAGAATTAAAATTGTAAGGCTCATTTGGTTCACATATTAGTGGAATAAGATTTATCAAACAAAATTATTTTTGAAATAAAAAATAAAACAATTATTGTGCTGTGATTGGTAATTATATATGATTGGAAGATAACAGCCCCAATTCTTCCTTTTCTTGATAGTGACGAGGATTGGAGTGCAAATTTTGTGATGAGACCTATAAAGCAGACGTGGAGGTAAAGCTTGATGTTCAAGTTATTTCTAAGAGAGTGAGTTTTAAATATCTCGGATCTGTTATCTAAAGTAACGGGGAGATTGACGAAAATGTTAAGAGAGAGCATTGATGCTCCTGTTCGAAGGTGTGAGAGGTTGGCTATGGCGAGTTTGAGAAGAGGTCGAGGTAGGCCTAAGAAGTACTGGGGAGAGGTGAGTTTCAGCTCACTGAGGACATGATCCTTGATAGGAGGGTGTGGAGGTCGAGGATTAAGGTACAAGGTTAGTAAGTAGTTCTTTATTTCTTCCTTTTTCTTTTCTCTTCCCTCTTTCTCCCTTTCTTGATTTCCTCTTCTTTTAACCTTCCCGAGCCGAGGGTCTACTGAAAACAGCCTCTACCTGTTAGGTAGGTGTAAGATATGCGTACAGATTACCCTCCTCAGACCTCACCTGGTGGAAACATATTGGGTTTGTCGTTGTTGTTATCAGTTAAATTTTTCTCATAAAATTATATTGTATATATAATGTTGGGGAGATTCTAAATTACGCTACCGAATATCATGTTCTATCAAGCTTTTCTTTTCCTTAGGCTTATTCAATTATATGGAGAAGATAGATTTATCCAAACCGCAATTTAAACCCGAGTAAAGTTTCAATAGCGAGTCATTATAAGTCGTACAAAAACTTTCCCAAATGGGATAATAGCTCGTCACTCTTGCTTCTCTGTAACACTTTTCACAACATGATTCCCTTTTCAGCAATGTATTTTCTCTTTTAGTTAAATTTTTTTGACTAACTTGGTGCCCGAACTAGCTGGCATGCACCTTGACTATATCATCGGGTACTTACTATCCTCCACCAACACATAATTTTGAGCTTAACTTGTAAGATTTAACGGCAACTAGTTTAGACATGTAACGTTACTCCCATCCAACATTAGATAACTACTACTAATAGTTACTAGTATTATTTAGCAAAATTCAACCATATTAGAGAAAGAGGAGTAAGGAAGTAGAAGCACCAGTACTAAGAAGATCAAGGGGCAGCCTTCAATTCTTTTTACCTTTTTTCTTCTTTCTTTTGATGTACTGTACAGGGAAACTTATTATTAACACTCAGATGAGCAGAATACATCAAGATCACAGTAAATCTATCACTTCACACCACTGGCCCTGACTCTCCATACTGAATCTTTTATATTTTTAATGAGCATGTAAGAACAAAGAAGAGCAAGTACAGTCAATGTTGATCACTATCCGTGAGAAAATATCATAAAACGATGCACTTAACTTGTTAAATAGTATAATGGAGGGACAAAGTCGTAGCAAGTCTTCAGTCTCCCCTATTCTTATAAGATCATCTGGAGGTACCAGTAGCTCTCATGAGTAATGAGCTTCAACTTTTAAAGCTATATATCCTTAGTTGAATAATACCTGGTGATGCATTCTGCTGTTCCAACACTTGGCTTGCCAAAAGCTCCAGCTTCGGAAATCAAGAGCAGTGTTATCCGAGAAACTCTTCCTTGATCCTTTTCCTGAAGCCAAAATAAAATTGTACCTCTCGACCAAAGCAAATTTTCCACTATATGTTATGCGGTTTTAGGGTGGCTTCAGAACAATAGGTATAGGACTTGGAATACTGCAAACATAAGGCAAAAAAGTTTCTGCAGTACAATAATGAACTCTTTGGACTCACCTCGACTATCAGCTTCAAAAACATGGTCAAGAAACAAAAGCATAATTGATACTCTTCCCACTCTCTCATTAAACTACAAATTCACAGCTCGCAAGATGGATTCATCAGCTGCAGAGATTGCAATTTGAAAATCTGTGATAAATTATATACGGGGAGGAAGTCATCTAAATGGTTCCACAGGTTCAGTTTCTTCCAGAAGAATAGCGGCTTCAAAACACTCAGCAGCTTCCAATGCTGAACCTAAACCTTCCTCTTTGTAAAGCAGGCCCAGATTATACCACGCAGAAGCATTCATCCGATCAAGCTGTAGTGCTTCTGTGAGAAGGCTTCGAATAATTGCAGGATACTGTTTATCTGTCTTCCTAAGCACCACCGCGGTTGATACAAGACTTGGCACGTGGGATGGATTAACAGCCAAAGCATTGCAATAATCTCTCAGCGCTGCTTTATATAGGCCCTTCGATTGGTTAAGCAAACCTGAGTATATCACCAAAAATATACTCCTTGATCAGAATGGCATGCTAATTAGCATAAAGAGTAAATTGCACATAACGACACAAGTGTGAATAAAACAGTGTTCAGTGCCATTGTAGACATCAAATTTGCTATGCCCACCCAAAGTAGGAACCAGTAAGTAAGATTATAAAGAAGTAGCCGAATCAAGAACGGGGGATGCATTTACCATCTTATAAAATTTTGCAAGATGACATTAACAAACTATAACTGGCAGTAACTATTGATGCTGGAGCTGATAACCAAAATAATGTAGGCAAACAAACAGTTGATTTCCGCACATCCACACACTGCCCGCACAGATGATATCATCAATCAGTTGAATTTTCCTGACCCTTATATTTGTATATAGCTGAAGCGCCAGACGTCTATGGAACTATGAACTATCTGTTGGTAAACACTAAAAAGCCTAGAAAACAATAGCCAAATTCAACATCCTAGGATATATAAGAGAGAAGGTTTAACGGAATTCAAGAAGTTATATGACTTGAAATTTAAGTACACAGCAGTGAAAGGGAAAATTCACATAATGTAGGAACTTTTGTATAAAGTAGGTTCAGTGGGGAAAGCATCACAGAAAGGTTGAAATTATTCCTCTAAACTGGGTATAGTTAATGTGGGGCTCTTTTAGAACTAAGTGGATCGTCTGTGTAGTCCCATAATATCAGATAGAGTTTATAAAACTCTTAAGAGAGCAGATAAAAACTCTTTAGCACCGATGAATTTCTCCGTGACACTGGATAAATGATTCCAGTCCTATGAGGCACTGGTCTAACATAACATCGTCTGCCAAGAGAGTTCTCCCCCTCCACTGTCACATTTACAGAATAGTCAAGTTGACTATAATTGACAAGGACTTGTAATTATGTGTTTGTCAGTTTTCTCATGAATATAAAACAACAAGAGTGAACACTTTGAGTTACATGCATATGTTTGGAATAATGATTAATGAGCACAGACAGCGGAAAATATGAGTGAGATTATATCTACCAGCAGTATACGATCTATGAGCTGAATATAAACAAATGGCCTCAGTTTTGGAAAGACACATCTCCGCATCTCGCCACTGAGATAAATTTATGTAAATGGAGGCAAGATCCAGCCAGGTTTCCAGCTCCAATGTTCTGCAATGGTCTCCAAACTCCTGTTATGCATATAAAATAAAATTTTTATTTCTTCCTCCACAAAATACTGCTTCAAGAAAGTAAGGCAGCAAAAAGCATTACACCAGAAAAGGAATTATCCTAAGAAGAACAAGTGGAAGAGTCACAATCTTCGAGCTGGTTGGACATTTAAAATATTAATCTGCTTAAGGTTTAAAATGAGGCTTAAGGAGAAGCGAACCAAATCAACTCAAAACTTTTCCTCCATCCTAAAAACCAAAAGCTAGTTAGAAATAGCAGAAGAAAAATACTAACATTTATAACAATCACACTTCTAAAAGTCAGAGAGAGAGACTGATAAAGCCAATGGCATGGCCTTCCCCTCTCATACCTACCCCAACCCCCAACCCACCCATATACACACACAAAAAAGAAGGAAAAGACTTTTCCTGAATTACCAAATCGAAAACCTATATCATTCAGTTATGCTTTATCAGACAATTATGCAATAACCCAATGGAGCAAACAGGAGACTTTGACTTCACATGAGAAGTAAAGACGTGCTTTAGCCTGCCAACGCCAATACGGAGTGTTTGCATGAGCAGCCTGGTTTAATTGAGATGCAAAATCTTGAAGCATCTCCAAGAAATTAGTTTTAGGCAGCAATAAGGCATGCTACAGGTGTTCAGTCCCCACTTAGTTCTCCCCCTTCTATCTAATTGTTTAACCTTTTCCTCTGTCCAGACGCCTTGCACACTCCGCTACTCTTCGTCATGTTCTGCACTGTGAAGTCACCCATTTATTTTGCCTAGGAGAATATTTATCTCTGAATGACAAGGTAACTTTGTTGGCTTTCGATAGCCATGATATTTTTATATTAGCAGACAGCCAGAACAATTGCTAGCTAACCAGCTGGCTAATTGATACACAATCCGTAGAAAGGAGTTCAACCTCTAAAGAGTTTACATATAGAAAGCTTTATAGTCATTTTACTTGCAAGCCCCTCACAACCGTTTCAAGCGTCAAATAAGACAGATGTAAAGAAGCTTAGATGCTCCATTTCAGCTTGTAAGGACATGACTCACTTACCTTGAGATTTTCCCCCAATCTGAAGCTTTTTCTCTTAACCTGAAGAATTGCAAGAAGCTGAGTATATGTTTCTATAGCATTTTTCACTTGACCCTGCGCAATTTGGAGTTTAGCTTTGGTCCTCAACAGTTCTCCATGATCCCACTTTCCACTTTGGTCTAAGGCAACATTAATAACAGTTTCAGCATCCATAAACCGTTTCTGAGCTGATAATACCCGAGCCAACAGCATCCACCCTTTCAAAGTAGAACCACCTTCCAATTTAAGCAACCACCTTGCGTAATGGACTGTGGCATCCAACTTCCTTTGCTCTGCATTTTCTAGACAAAGATGATAAATGACATTAGCATCACTCATCTTTGTCAGTTTCCCAGCAGATTCAAAGGACTTAAGTGCTTCTGATTGTATCTTAACCCTCTCGGAATCTGTCGTCATTGCTCTAGAATGAGCTGAAAGTGAGAGGCCTAATACACAATTGGCAACACCCATCAACTGACTGCATCTTTCTTGCTCGATTCTAATAGCTGTATGAGCATAAATTATCCCTTCGTTTGCACAATCTGGGATTTCAGCACATAATTTTGAAGCCAATAACAAACCTCGAACACAAGTGTGATCCTTTGTACTAAACAGTTTCCGCAACAAGTTCAATGCAGCGAAGTTATCTTCTTCTCCATAATAACATAGAGCTAAGATAAGATACATCTCTTGCCGATCTATAGTTCTGGGAAGCAACTCTTCTACTTTGTTAGCCAAAGCCTTTAGACCCCCTGATAAGGATAATGCATATGAGAGATGATCGAGAATTGAAGGGTCCCACTCAATCCTTTGTAGAAAAATCTTTTTCAACAAAATCATCAAGAGAAGAATAGCCTCTTCAATATTGTTTCTGGGGACAAATGAACCATCCATTTGAGATCGGAGATTAGGTGGACATGATTCACCTCCACTATAGAGAAGAAAAATGGCAAATTCCTTCTGAATCCTTGCAGTAGCCTGGATCTCAAGTTTCCATGGATGCAAAAGAGCTCGGCGGTATGACATAATTGCTTCTCGAGGAGCATCTGCAAGTTTGCATAATTCAGGGAGCAGCTCAACAACATTGCTAAGAGTGTCCTGCAGTTTACAGTCACTACCAAAGGTTTCAGGAAAGCCTGTTGGAAAAGAAGATTCGAGAATGTCCAGAACTACTGTACACGATTGAGAAGCTTCTGCAAAAATTTATATTGGAAATGAATTAGCTGAATAGGGTGAGAACTATCAGTCATTAAACTTTCAGGTAGACATTTCTCTTGTCACCTTGTCCATACAATCAAACATACATACACATGGCAGAATAAACAATAATCACAACTCACAAGTAAAAAGGTATATGAATCAGAACACCTAACTAAAGGACTTGAGCACTTATTTGATGAAAATTAACAAAGAGTGACTGTGCATAATGCTAATAACCTGATAAAGAGTAAAGTTTTTAGGATAACCTGATATACTTGGGATGGGAGAGTAGCAGAGTTATAGATTACATTTTTTTGTTCTCCATATTCATCAAGAGTATGAAATCAGTACATCGTCGGAAAATCCAAAAGCATAAAAGCAACGCGATCCAAAGAGTTTTCACTTTTCAGGATAATTTCTTGGCTCAATTAAGTGGATAAGTGAAGGATACGTCAACAATATTAATCAACTATTCCTCAATCACAAAATAATTGGGAAGTGAAGGATGGGTAAAATAACAAAAGTACAGACAGCTAGGGCAGACATATAAAAATTTCAACATGAGTATATCATGGAAAACTGATGAGAAAGACAACAATTTCCAGAAAGAGGAAACATTAGGGAAGACAGTAATAGAAGAAAAAATTTAATAAATGAAGCAAACTGAAAAAGTTTTTTCATTATTGAAGATGATTGTTGCACGAAGACGTGCTAATACAGATATTGACTAAACACATACTCTACCTTTGTACCTCTGAAGCGCCTGCAACGATTTTGCTTTGAGAAAGACTGCTTCCAGGAGCAAACTCGCAGCATTTATGGACATTGGTGCCGCAGAAAAACTCTGTGAACGTCTCTTTTGAGTTTTTGCTCTTTCGGCAAGGGTGATTTTCAACTTAGGAGTCACCAAGGCAATATCTATCCCTTCAAAAACATGTAGAGCAGCCTCTATATTCCCCTTTTGGTATTCATATCTTCCTAGTAATGCTCTTGCTTCCTAGAAAAATATTGATGACTTTAGTTAAATTGCCACCAAATTGAAATTCTGCTACATGCAAATTGAGCTTTGAAGTATTTAAGAATGACATGATAAACGAAAGATAGACTTAACATTGCAGTGTGGTAGGCCCAATGGAACAAGAAGCCCTTCAAAGTAAAGGAAAAGATTTGCATGTAATAAATCAGGGAAGTCACCTCATAATTCAAACAACCACTCTCACGCAAAGATGATTCAGCTTCTTCAATATTGCCAGTATCAGGCTTTAGGCCAGCTTCTCCAGCTTGTGATGAATGAACACTTGCTGTGTAATCCTTAGTTGCAAGGGATTCAGGAGATGGGATTATTTCGTCCATCAGAATTTGTTCAGACGAGCATAGGCAATTCAATATCTTGCGCACTTTCAAACTAGTCCGAGGTCTACCTCTTTTGTTGACCCAATTAACATTCTTCATATTCTACACACTCTCTCACAATCCTTCATTATCAGCAATGCCGCCAACAACAACGAATTAAGCTCATTTGACAAGGAAAATAGCTAGAATTACAACTACCACTGTATTTTAGTATCCCAACAACGGGATAACAAAAAGAAAAGGATAAGAGGATTCAAATCAAGAACAACAACAACAACAACAACCCACTATAATCCCACTTAGTGGGGTCTGGAGAGGGTAGTGTGTACGCAGACCTTACCCCTACCCCGGGGTAGAGAGGTTGTTTCCAAATAGACACCCGGCGGCCTTACCCTCAGATCAAGAAGATCAATCATATTAATGCCTCCCCTCAAAAACTTTACTACTTTGCCAGCCAAATATTTCTTTCCCTTGCTTTTTATCTACTTTGCCTCCCCTCAAGAAGATTGCAGTCAACTGACACAAGTGTCTGTTGAAACCCAACAACCCACTACAGTAAACACAAAACCACAGACATTTCCAAAAAGTAATAAATTATTGCAATTATAATCCTGTTAGTCCCAATAAAGAGATACCGTTTAGTTTTGATCACCATCATTAAACCAAAAAGTGAAGAAATTAAAGCACAGTGACAAAATTCCCATTTTATCTATCCATCTCCACACTAGACCATCAATAACAAAATGGTTCTTCTTTTATCTTTTTCTCTGTCACACGGAAAGTAGGGGGAAACATTAGATACCAAGTTTCAATCAGAAAGAATAATTCTCCATATTTTACATCATAAATCAACTAGACATGACTAATAAGTGATAATTAGAGGCCTAAGAGAATGAGGGGTCCATCATATACCAAGAAAAGGAGAAATGGAATAATACCTTTCAAAATTAGGTGAATAAAGGAAAAGGAATTGGAAACAAGAGAAGCCAGCCACAGCAGTTCCCATACTTTTTATCTCCAATCAAAACTCCATTCTTTTTGTGATCAACCAAACAATCCAATAAAGCTTCAAACTTTTCTTTTTCTTTTATTGGGAAATTTCTCCACTTTATGTAAATTGCCACAACAAAAACACAGTTCAACAACAGTCTCAGAATCCAATAAAAGAAATGGGTTTAAGTGTAGGGACACTTTGAATAGGTGGTTGAGCTGAATCCACCAAAAAGGCTATATGGGCACTCTCTCTATTATCTCAGAATTCTCCACTTTTGTGTGTAAATTAAACTTAATTACTAATAACACAGTTCCAAGAACAGTCTCAGAAACCAATGATGATATGGGGTTGTGACTTTAAAAGGAGTGGGTGGGTGGTATCCACGCAAAAGTATTGTTGTGCTGAAATCGTAAACAAGAAGATTCATATCGTTAGGAATAAAGTAGTTAGTAAAAAGACAATTCTTGAATTTAGTAATCTAAAGTTACTGCCACTTGGAATTTACTCTGTCAACGGACATTGTTAAAGATTAAGAAAACGGTCTTTTTGTAGCAGTAACTGACAAAAGTTTAATCTCAATTTCATCAATTCTGGAAGCTGAAAAATAATGAATGTTGTCTTCTTATGGAGTAACTGCTTTACCTAATCATGTGCTGGTCTATTACTAGCACTATGTCATTAGGGGTATGCATTGTTTATTGATAAATGAAATCGAATAAATCGAAACCTTATTGAAACGATAACGATAAGCATATGTAGAAATCGATAATGGATAAGTAATTATCGATAAGGGTCAAAATCAAATGCACACCTCTATATGTCACCCCTGCAACTTTAACTGGGACTAATATTAAATGTCTCTAGTAGGATCAACTCTAAGTGGGCGTTTGGACATAACAAATCGTAAAATTCCAAAAAAAGTGGAAAAAAATTTCAAGTGAAAATAGTATTTGAGAATCAGAGTTGTATTTGGACATGAATATAATTTTGGATTGTTTTTAAAGTGTTGTGAGTAATCTGATTAAAAATTTTGAAAAACAGTTTTTTGGAGTTTTTAAAGTTTTAGAAAAATTCCAAAATGCATCTTCAAGTGAAAGTTTGAGATATTAAGACCAAATGCTGATTTCGGAAAAAAGTAAAAAGTTTTTTTTAAAAAGTGAAAAATTTCTTATATCCAAACAGGCTCTAAGTTTTCCATTTACTCTTGTAAATCTATTGTTTTTAACTTTGTTCAATTATCTTATGGCAAATTTTGCTTGTGTTTCTTTCTCAATTAAAAATGTTATGGAAGTTTCTTATATTGGAGGAGTATTTTTACACCAATTTTATGACGTTAGGGAGAGTGATGAACCGAAGTATAATAGAGGGTATAAATGATCTTTTTCGCATAGTAGGGGAATATTTTTAGCTTTTTTCCTTATATAATATTCTCTTTGTTTCTTGAGGTGACAAAGAATTCACACGCTATTCAATACAACCCCTATATGTTTATATATCAACATATGAACCTCAATCCTTGTTATTCTCCAAGTAGAAGCATAAGGCACATTTAAATGATATGCAATCCACAAAATATTATCAGTATGGTTTAATATGTAATTTTTTTTTATTTTTTTTTTTTTGCATAAAATAGAAATATCTAAAGTGATTAAACGTTTATCATATTTCAGTTAGTGTCCACATAGAAACCAATAACTAAAAGATGTAGTTCCTCGTCATATCTAAAAAAAGAATAAAATTAATTTAGTAAAAGTCTACAACCTCTTAAAAAATAATTCTAAATAAGAATATCATTTTCCTTTCATCATCTCAGATGACATAAACAAGAACATTCAAGTATAGATATGATCATTTCAAATAATATACTTGTTGGGGTTGAAGTGACAATGTGAATTAGTAATGAAGAAAGAAGGTGAAAAGGGAATTTTGACTTTTACACTTTGTCCCTCGTTGGTTAAAGACAAGTATTTTGTTGGGTTTAAATATAGAAGCACTTCCTTAAGCTCTTAAAAGGAGCTAAGAGAAAGGGGCCTCGCGCCGTCGTCGTTGCTCGGTCGGTCGACTCGGCTTCAGCTTCGGCTTCGGTCAATTGATATGATTGATTGACTTAAATGAAATTAAATATTAATATTTTAAATGACCGTTATTTGTAACGTTAAATTAATTAATTTCCGTCTTTAATTTTCCCGCGTTAATTAAATAGCCACCAAAAAGAAACTGTTTCACGAATAGCCACCAAAGAAAGAGGCTGCATTTCACGAATAGCCACTTGAAGTGTGAACAACCACTTTCACACCAGAATTCGTTGGCTATAAATAAGCATCCATTTTTTCAGAATTTTTCATCCTAAAATATTTTGCTTCATCTCCTTCTTCTTTCTGCATCATTACTTTCAAAACAAAGTAAGTCGGAGTCATGTGATTTCCATCATTATTTTGAGTTCGCTGATAACTTAGTGGTTTGAAGTGCCGCTACCGCTGAGTTGGAAGTTTTATTTTATCCTGGGAAGAATTTATCCGTTAACCTTGGGCAACAGTGAGGGGATAAGATTCTTTAAGGACACACAAAGAATTTGTGGGCTCGAAACATAGTTCTGCCATTTCTGTTCATTTATTTTTCCTATTTTTAGTCACTTAAAAATTTCAAATTATCTAACAAGCTTAAAGAATCTTATTTATATATACATATCTTTACTGTTCTGATTTTCGAAGTGACTGAGGAGACTAAAACCTTCATAGTTTTCTACTCCTAATAAGTTTGAAAAATAATCTCTTCACTTTGTTAAAATCAGTTTGAAGAATAATCTCTTCACTGTGTTGTTTTGGGTTGAAGGATTAAATACTTCACCATTTACTGAATCTGTTTGTGTCATATTGACAGAAATGACTAACGGAGAGGAACAAATTAAACCTACTGTGATTGTTACTGCTAACACAGTTTCGGGGATGCTAGGTCCTAGTCGTCCTACTGCACCTGCAACGGCGATGCCACCAGCGGAAAAGCCAGGAAAATTTTCTGGTGTTGACTTTGAGAGATGGCAGCAAAATATATTTTTTTATCTAACCACTCTAAGTCTGCAAAGATTCATTCAAGAGGATGTTCCAGTCGTGCCTGAAGGAATCTCTGACAATGAGCGCTTCCTTATTACTGAGGCTTGGAAGCACTCTGATTTCCTGTGCAAAAATTACATTTTAAGTGGGCTGGAAGATGGCATGTACAACGTTTATAGCGTCATGAAAACATCAAGAGAATTATGGAATGCTCATGAAAAGAAGTACAAGTCTGAAGATGCTGGACTAAAGAAGTTTGTGGCTGCCAAAGTTCTGGATTTTAAAATGATTGACGGTAAATCTGTCATAATGCAAGTCCAAGAATTGCAAGTTATTGTTCATGACCTTTTTGCTGAAGATATAAAACGAGTTAATATTTTTATTCAAGATATTAATTATTGTACTAATTATAAATTTATGATTGAAGGTATGGTCATAAATGAAGAGTTTCAAGTTGCGGCATTTATTGAAAAGCGGCCTCTGATGTGGAAGGATTTTAAGAACTACTTGAAACATAAGCGCAAGGAGATGACACTTGAAGACCTTATTGTTCGTCTACGGATTGAAGAAGACAACAAGGCTGCTGAGAAGAAATCTCGTAGAAATTCAACAATAATGGGTGCAAATATTGTTGAGGAAGCTTCAACGAGTAAAAAAAGAAAGAAACCGTCTGGATCAACGAATTATCCAAGAAAGAAGAGGTTCAAAGGTAATTGCCACAATTGTGGAAAGGTTAGACTCAAGGCTATTGAATTTCGTGCACCAAAGAAGGACAAGAAGAAAAGACAAGCAAACATGATTGAGAAGAATGATGAAATAGACGACCTATGTGCCATATTTTCAGAATGCAACCTAGTCGGAAATCCTAGAGAATAATGGATTGATTCAGGAGCAACTCGAAATGTTTGTGCTAACAAGAAGTTGTTTACTTCTTATGCTTCCGTTGACCCGACAAGACAGTGTTTATGGCAAATTCCGCTACTGCAAAAATTGAAGGAACGGGCAAAATGGCTTTAAAGGTGACTTCGGGAAAGATTGTGACTCTAAAAGATGTTTTTCATGTTCCTGAAATGCGGAAGAATTTAGTCTCGACATCACTTCTAGTCAAGAATGGCTTTAAGTGTGTTTTTATTTCTTACAAGGTTGTAATTAGCAAGAATGAGATGTATGTAGAAAAATATTACCTGACTGAGGGCCTTTTTAAGCTCAATGTAATTGCCATTGATATGAATAAAATTTCAGCTTCTTCTTACTTGCTTGAGTCAAATAATTTATGGCATGAACGTTTAGGCCACATCAACTTCAAAACTTTACGAAAAATGATTAATTTGGAAGTATTACCTAAGTTTGAATGCAATAACTCGAAATGTCAAATATGTGTGGAATCAAAATGTATGTTAAGCATCCTTATAAGTCAGTTGAAAGGAATTCAAATCCTTTAGACTTAGTTCATACGGATATTTGCGACATGAAGTCAATACCATCTCGCGGTGGGAAAAGTATTTCATAACTTTTATTGACGACAGTACTAGATATTGCTATATTTACTTACTTAATAGTAAAGATGAAGCAATAGACGCATTCAAGCAATAAAAAAATGAAGTTGAAACGCAATTAAACAAAAAGATTAAAATGATAAGAAGTGATAGAGGCGGGGAATATGAATCTCCTTTTGAAAAAATATGTTTGGAAAATGGCATTATTCACCAAATAATTGCCCCTTACTCACCGCAATCTCATGGAATTGCAGAAAGAAAGAATAGAACGTTAAAGGAGATGATGAACACCTCATTAATAAGTTCTGGTTTACCTCAGAACTTGTGGGGGGAAGCTATTCTTACAGCTAATCGAATATTGAATCGAGTTCCCCATAGCAAAACACAATCCATTCCATATGAAAAGTGGAAAGGAAGGAAACCCAACTTAAAATATTTTAAAGTGTAGGGGTGTTTGGCAAAAGTGCAAGTTCCTAAACCCAAAAGGGTAAAAATTGGACCAAAAACCGTTGATTATGTTTTCATAGGGTATGCAACAAATAGTAAGGCATATCGGTTTCTGGTTCATAAATCAGAAAATTACGACATTCACATTAATACGGTAATTGAATCGGATAATACTGAATTTTTTGAGAATATTTATCCGTATAAAATGGAATGTGAGTCGTCTAATGAAAAATCTAAGTGACCTCGGGAAGAAGCAAAGGAAAGTAAGTTTGATGAAGAAAATCCAAGATGTAGTAAACGTCAAAGGATAGCTACTTCCTTTGGACCAGATTTTTTTGGCATTCTTATTGGAAAATGAGCCTCAAACGTTCAAAGAAGCAATGTCTTCCTCGGAAGTAAAATATTTAAAAGAGGCAGTCATTAGTGAGATAAAATCCATATTAAGTAATCATACCTGGGAATTGATTGATCTTCCTCCGGAAAATAAACCTTCGGGTTCTAAATAGATTTTCAAAAGGAAAATGAAAGTTGATGGTACTATTGACAAATATAAGGCAAGATTAGTTGTTAAAGGGTTTAGACAACGAAAAGGTCTTGATTACTTTGACACATACTCGCCGGTAACAAGGATTACATCTATCCGGGTGTTAATAGTGTTAGCCGCCGTGTATGGCCTTCAAATCCATCAGATGGATGTAAAGACGGCCTTCTTAAATGTGGATTTAGAGGAAGAAATCTATATGGAACAACCTGAATGGTTTGTAGTCCCCAGAAAAGAAAAAAGTTATGTCGACTTGTCAAGTCACTTTACGGACTAAAACAAGCACCAAAACAATGTCATGCAAAATTTGACCAGACAATGTTGTCAAATGGTTTCAAGATCAATGAGTATGACAAATGTGTTTACATTAAGAATACTCCAAATCAAATAGTCATTGTTTGTTTATATGTGGATGATATGTTGATAATGAGTAACGATATTGCTAACATAAATGCTACTAAGCGCATGCTTACTAGTAAATTTGATATGAAATACTTAGGAGTTGCAGATTTAATTTTGGGAATCAAGATCCTATAGACTCCTCAAGGTCTAGATTTTTCTCAATCTCATTATATTAAAATGGTTTTTGAAAATTTCGAATATTTAGAATTTAAAGAAGCAAAAACACTAATTGATTTAAACCATATTCTTGCAAAGAATAAAGGTGAAAGCAAATCTCAATTGGAATATGCTCGAGTGTTGGGAAGTTTGATGTACATTATGAATTGTATACGATCTGATATAGCTTGTGCAATAAGCAAGCTTAGTCGATACACAAGTAATCCCAACCAAGCTCGTTGGATAGCAGTGAAACGAGTCTTGGGATATTTGAAATATACTCAAGACTATGCAGTGCATTACAATAATTATCCTGCAGTTATTGAGGGATATAGTGATGCAAATTGGATCACCGGATCACCAAAAATAAAATTCACAAGTGGATATGTTTTTACTATTGGCGGGGAAGAAGTGTCTTTGAAGTCATCCAAGCAAACATACATCGCTCGCTCTACAATGGAGTCTGAGTTTATATCTTTAGACATGGCCGGCGAAGAAGCTGAATGGCTCCGAAATTTCTCAGAAGACATTTCTTTTTGGCCCAAACCTTTGGCACATGTATGCATACATTGCAACAGTCAAGCAGCAATAGGATGGGCTGGTAGCGTTATGTATAATGGAAAATCTCATCACATTCGATGAAGGCATAATACCGTTAGACAACTAATCTCTAGTGGAATTATCACTATTTATTATGTAAGATCAAATGATAATATGTCGGATCCGCTTATAAAAAGCCTAACTAGAGAGGGAGTTGAAAAGTCATCAAAGGGAATGGGACTATGGCTTTTAGGACAAGTCATTATGGCGATAACTCTACCTAGAAGAATGGAGATCCCAAGATCTAGGTTCAAGGAGATCAAACAAAGTCATTAGTGACCGTTCAATATTGTCAAATAAAATTTTGGTCCATTCTCGTGATGCAGACAATGTTCAGTACCAAGGATAAAGCGTTAAGACTTTTTATGATTTCTAAGTTGTATATGGGGTATATCAAATAGTGTATCTACGGGATAACACATTTAGGAATCACTTATATAAGTGTGAAGTGTAAGTCGCTTCAAGGAGAATATTGTAGGGTCAATTCTCTATGCACTTATGAAACCAGGCGGTGTTCATGGCTAAAACGAACACAATAATGAGAACCAAAAGATGGATAAGGATTGATTGTGTGACATATGTTGTCTAGGTATACACTAAAGCTCGACGGTTCAAAGATACCAAATCTACCGATTAACCGAGTATATCCGATATATGCTCACTACGGAAAGTTCAAAGGGAAACCTACTTATTCTGATGCAATTAGTCCTTAGTTGCGAATCACACAAAAAATTTCATGCATGTTTATCATTCCCCATTCATGTAGGGGATTGTTGGGGTTGAAGTGGTAGTGTGAATGAGAAATGAGGAAAGAAGGCGAAAAAGCAACTTTGACTTTTGCACTTTGTCCCTCATTGGTTAAAGACAAGTATTTTGTTGGGTTTAAATATAGAAGCACTTTCTTGAGCTATTAAAAGGAGCTAAGAGGAAGGGGCCTTGTGCCGTCGTCGTCGCTCGCTCGCTCGCATAGGCTTCGGCTTCGGCCAATTGATATGATTGATTGGCTTAATTTTTTGGACCAATAAAATGTAATTAATTAAATATTAATATTTTGAATGACCGTTATTTATAACGTTAAATTAATTAATTTCCGTCTTTAATTTTCCCGCGTTAATTAAACAGCCACCAAAGAGAGACTGTTTCACGAATAGCCACCAAACAAAGAGGCTGCATTTCACGAATAGCCACTTGAAGTGTGAACAACCACTTTCACACCCTTTCAATCCAGAATTCGCTGGCTATAAATAAGCAGCCATTTCTTCAGAATTTTCATCCTAAAATCTTCTGCTTCATCTCTTTCTTCTTTCTGCATCATTACTTTCGAAACAAAGTAAGTAAGAGTCATGTGATTTCCACAATTATTTTGAGTTTGTTGATAACTTAGTAGTTTGAAGTGTCGCTACCGCCAAGTTGGAAGTTCTGTTCTATCATGAGAAGAATTTATCCGTTAACCTTTGGCAATAGTGAGGGGATAAGATTCTTTAAGGACACACAATACTTCATATCATTTCACTACTTGATAATAAATTTCACATGATTTTATTCATGTAAAATATATGTATGTCAATTAAATTCTGTATCCATAAAGGAATAGCAATTTCAAATGTATCATAAATGTTATAGTTAAACTTAGTACGCATTTCATGAGCATGACAATGTGATTCTTCTTACATAACATTTATTAGAATGGTTTTCACAAAATTCATAGAAGGTATAAAATTAATAGAAATAAGTAAAAGAATATGACTAAGAAAGTAGAACCGATTTTCATTATCGCTTTCTTGATGAATCCATGCTTTGGAGATGATCATCTTCCAGAATTGTGGCATCACATATTTCTAATCATGATCTGAAAAAGGAGAAAAAATTAAAATCATATATCTCAACAAAATTAAAATCATATATCTCATGAGCATTATGACGATTAATTATTTCTCTGAGTTCCAGCAACACTGGTCGATGTCCCATACTTTTGAAATTGCGTGGTTGCGAAATGTATTTAAGATTGATATTCATACTGTAAGCACGTGATTTTGCCCTACATGGAAATAACTCCTAAAAATAGACAAAAATAATTTTAACTGATTTTTAGGTATTTTTCTTTATTTAGTTGCATCGCATGCATTTTTAACATTTTAAAAAAAAATCATAGAAAAAAAAA
>MU682230.1:7495-23284 GCA_026770625.1 Nicotiana glauca | reverse complement strand
TTGATATGTATATTGAGAATAAATAACCGTTGGACCATTAGAGTGTGTCAAAGTTGACCATCTCGTCTCTACCCCTTCGGGATTAGGCGGGACACTCACTGAGTACAGGTTGATTATGTAATCATACTACACTTCTGTGCATTTTTTTGCACAGGTATATATACCTCTAGCAGCCTATTGGGCGTAGCAGCATGGATGACGCTGGGACTACGTGAGTTGCATCATTGAGGCGACCGCAGCTGGAGTAGTTCCTTCCAATATACTGTATTTACTTACCGTCCACTGTATTCCGGGCGGATGTTATATTTTATTTCTCTTATCAGTAGTCGCTCATGTACTTGTGACATCGGGTTTCTGGGATGGTTTACAACGGGTTTGTACTAATTGTTATTATTTAAATTTGAATTCTAGTATTGAACTTTTATTTATGAAAATGGAAGGAAAAACCCTAGATTTTCAAAAGTATTAAAAGAGGAATTAATTGATAAGTTAGTTGGCTGGCCTGACAGAGGTGTCCGGCGCCACCACGACCTTTAGTGGATTTTGGGTCGTGACACTAAATCCTCAATAACTTGTTATCTATCTACCCAGTCTGGTCCCGACTTCCGCCACTTGACCACTAAATCCTCGATAACCACGCATCACCATTCTACCACGAGTCGACCAGCCGATTCCAATCTCCAGTAAAACAAGACAACAATCAATGATCACAATCAAATCCACAAATAATTGGATAAGCTTAAGAGAGCGGAATTTCAAACAAAAGAACAAACATAAAACTATATTTTGTCCAATCAAAGAAACTGATCCCCCAACACAAAACAGACATATATAACAACACTTGTAAGATCTGTAGACACCGAAAAGTTCCATAACTGAAGACATAATAGCAACTGCATAATCAACTTACTTTTTTCTTGAGTTTTAAGGTTCTTTAAGTAAGACTTAATAGGCTTAACTAACTTAATTTGGTTGATTTTCATATGTTTGAACTTAAATGCAATAGTTGACGAAGAATTGAATAGAAAAGGATGAAAAGAGATGGAATTTGGAGCATGGGAATGAAGAATTTGAAGACCGAAAAATGGAGAACAATGGCTCCACGAAGGTCCATCGTGGAGCCACAACTAGGGGCGCAAAAGTGCATGAAAAATGGGTAAGTCGGGAATATTTGGAGCAAAGTCTGCCCAACTCCACGATCTTGAACGTCTCCACGAACTACTCCACGATCTTGAAGGGCATCTGGAGCAAAGAATTATGCAAGTTCTGCCCAGCTCCACGATCTGAATCATGGAGCCAGGAACCAGGCCACAAACATCAACGTCTCCACGAACAAAGCCACGAGGACACATGAAGCATTAAAGCCAAACGTGGAGACGATCATCAATGATCGGCTCCACAACTGGACACCGTTGTTAGATATTGCAAACGATTATAAATAGCAATAGGTCATTTTTAGTATATCTTTGACCCCTTTGAACGTTGG
The DNA here is from genome assembly GCA_026770625.1 of Nicotiana glauca. Taxonomy (NCBI): domain Eukaryota; kingdom Viridiplantae; phylum Streptophyta; class Magnoliopsida; order Solanales; family Solanaceae; genus Nicotiana; species Nicotiana glauca. The sequence goes on along the minus strand of MU682230.1, from coordinate 21,798 downwards.
GGAGCAGCTTTTGGAGTCTCCCTTAAGAGTTTTGGGTGATTTCATCATAGTCTGCTCAATCTTCCTTTATTCAGCTAGTGCATTTCATATATATGTCTTATTTGAATGCATGGACACTCCTTCCATAATACGAATTAACTTTGCATTGAGGCCTCCATCTGAGTTTTAACCCGATCAAAAAAATTAGATGGACCCTGGATCACTTGCCTGTTCATCCATACAGGTCATTGGTCAATAGCAACTTTATAAATGATACAGCAGTACCTTTTATGTCTTCGCACGTAACCTTTTAAAAATAAAAATAGAAAGATGAAAAAGTAAATTGGTATAGAAGAGGTTCAAAAAGAAGATAGCGTAGATTTTAAAGTGTACAATAATATTTAGACTTAGTAACGTGAGCTTGAACTACATACATATTTGGGGTTTTCTCTTTAAGACTTCAATCATTTGGGAGAAAATAGAGCAATGCAGGTATAGTGCTTGCACTAGAAGAAAATGGCAAAGTTGGATACTGGAAAGTGAAATTGAACATTTGGACAAAGAGCTTGTTCTTCCAATTTGACTACATATTAAGTCACCTTTAATTTCTGTTTTGCTCCTAGTCAGGAAGTAGCAAACTTACAACTAATAGCAAAGCTACCAGCATCCAAACTGCCTCAAAAAAGAACAATTAAAGGAAGCCGCCAAACTATAACTAAACATGCCTATTTAGAAGACTTGTTAAAAATAGTCCTCCTTACAGAAGAAGCACGAAAAATAAGAATTAATTCTCTACCATTCTCTAGGAATACTAACTTCTATAATATAATACTACTCGGTGGAATTGCACTCATACAAACATAGTTCACAAGGAACAAGCTTTCAGTCTTCTGGTCGTGCATATCTTATTGAAAGGTTACACAAGGACTCTTTGAGCTACATCCATAACTCGTGAACGACCTGATACATCAAGAGAAGACCAGAAATGTCCTACAGAGAATTACATGAATATCATGATTTTGAGTACAAACCAGACTAATTAAAAATATGCCTGGATCCCATCAACAGCTCAATAGTTAAAAGCAACAAAAACGGCAAGGCTCCCAAGCCGGGCAGCTAGGACGTGACCAGGAGTCCTACCTCTGAAAAATCAAAACTGATACTACTTTATCTTATTATATATATTCCCTTGCTTGGTAAATTTTCTCAACAGGAGAAGAATAACAAGATAACTGCTGGCCAATAACAAGGATATTATCACTATAAATGCAGCAATCCGCTCAAGCTGTACTGCTGGATTCAGTTAACCACTTCCAAACTCTAAGTTGACCTGATTCATCACCGGTAAAAAATAAACCACCAGGACCGATCTCGATTCGACGAACGACCTCCTTCGAGAATATTTTCCCCCTCTCGGAAAAGCTAACAAAAAGAAGTAATGTTGTAAATGATCCGTTCAATAACAGGAACCAACAATGAATTCCAACAACATAAAGGCTGAGTATGAAGCTTACGATGGCAAATCATAGACGCGAATCGTTTTGTCATTGCAAGAGCAGAGCAATACAGGCTTTGCTTCTGAATCATGCATGCCACAGAGAGCTAGCACACCCTACAGATAGACAACATTGTTAGATGGCAGAGCAAACATGTACAAAACGGGAAAAGCTCATTGTTTATCAAAAAAGTTATGCATCATCGGAGATTGATAGATGAAGCAAGCAAGCTTTCATTCTTCTGATCTATATGCAATTACTCAGATCACTAATGCAATAGTGGATTCCCGTCCAGAATTGTATAACATGATTTAGAATATGCGGTCAAACTCCAAAATGTGTAACGTTTTGGCAAATCTCGGGCACTGACTTTCTATTTTTTTTCAGACGGAAATAGATAACTAGACATAAAAAAAACGTTCTAAGAATCAAACATTTTCAAATGTTGGCTATGTGCAGCTGCACCCGTGTTGGATCATCCAAAAATGCACTTTTTTTGGAGGATTTGAGACACACCCGGCGGTATTACCGGAGAGTCCGAGGGACATAGTTTATTTTTTTCAAATGATAAATTAAGATAGCAAATAAAGGGCCCTATGGGGAAGCAACATAGGTTATTGGTGCACTGGTTTTCCATATCTTCCTCCAAGGCTATTGACAATTGGCTCAAACATGACCGTTCAGAAATTTACCATCCCCTCCAGCCATCCAATTCAGAGAGTCAATTTGGTCTTCAATCAACCTCGCCTCCTTTCAATAACACTACCATTCTTCCAGTAGTTGAATTTTCCAAATCCAATCCCCATACTGAGATATTCTACCAGAGGCACAGAGAAAAGCACCTTCTTTAATGTTCCAACAGAAAATTAACTCTATCAATCTCCCAGTCATTCCAGTTCCTCCTAAATTGGACATTCCAGTTACACCCACTAAGACATTCCGCTAGAGAGCTTTATTTATTAATCAAAAGCATGTATAAATCCAGAAACCTGTCTTACAAATTATATATCTGCTAGACTGCCAACAAATTTATCCTTCTTCCTATTAGACCTTACTTATCTAGGAACTATTCCTGGAGACTTCTAATGCATTTCCAAATTGCAACTCTATCAAGATAAGGTACCAGATCTAGCCCACCAGTCATTTTGTCTTTTTTTTTAATCACCTTTCACAGTTCTCCTCTTCCAACATCAAATCCCCAGCCATATTCGAACAACAGACTCTTATTATGCAGTCATAAGTTCCCCGCCTTTGGGCCACCATATTTTAAGATTGCTTTACATCACACTAAGGTGCAGCTCCTTCCAATCCTGATTATCTTCCAATAGAAAATCATTTCTTAATGTGTTACGATTCTCATTTCTATCTGGAATATGCACCATGAACATTCGATAGGTTAGCGGATATACTATTACCTAAGTCAATCTTTCCCAAAAGAGACATATTGCTTCTTCCAAAGGCACCGGCTTTTTTTCATTTCTTTTGCAGACTCCATTGTCCTGAATTTTGCTCCCAAATGCAGCCCAAGATAGAGGGTGGGAACATTTCTATGTTCCCCAAAATACACTGCCGTGAATAAATAGTTTTTTTTGGCAGATTCATATGGAGGCCAGACAATGGCTCGAAAACCACTAACATAAAACCCTCAGATATAGTAGTTCCCTTTCTTCAGCGCCACATAAATTAATGTATCATCAGTACTCAGCATCTCTGAAAAGTTGTCATGGTGAAACAGACTAGCCAGGAACTTCATCTCCAACGAGTTGTTTGACGACCTGTTCAACTTCCTTCTTCAATCTCTATAAATGGTATTAGTAACCATTCCTTCTATTCAACAGATACAGTAGCTAAGTTATAATCTCTCCAGTTTGGTCAAGAGGTTCTCGTGATTCGTAATTCCAACGTGTGATGTACAGGATCTTCCTCTGAATTCCCACTTATTTCCATTTTGTTAATTGAGTTGCATTCGTTATGAGTTTTTGCTATTCTTAATATTGTTTAGCCTTTTTACCAACTTGTAAACACAGAAGATTTGAGCTTTGGTCTCCAGGACTGGTTTTAGAAATATATCCCTGTTTATAGAGCAATGCCAATTTTTTTGCCACATCTTCGCACGCACTCCCCATCATGCTATCCATCTGTACAATTCTCTCTAATTCTGGATTTATTTTCTTTCAATTATTCAGACATCTTAGTGTTTTTTCTTACAAGGATCAGGCATCTTAATGTTTTATTCCTTTATGTCTAACTTCCACCCTTTGACCACTAAATCCTCAAAACCATAACTATCTAACGCATGTCAACCAGTCGATCTCAAATATGGTTTTGTTTTGTCTCACAGTCCCACACTCCAGTAAAATAGGACAACGATCAATGACAACAGATGAAACTGCAGAATGTACTCTTTGCTTTAGAAATTAATACATTTGATTAAAAAGAATCTATCAACTCTAGAAGCAAAGGTATCAATATTATTTCCAAACCTATATGGTCTTCCGCAAGGAGGAGGATCAATTAGAGAGAACTCCAAAACCACTTCTGAAGAATCTTTATTAAGTATTAACTTCTGTAATTCTGAGAGCACTGTCCACGCTAATATTAGTCCTTGCTGATTTTGACGGGTATTGAAATCAGAACCACCCTATGACTCATGGCCAGCTCCATAAGCCTTCCACACAGGGAAATCCGACGAAGGCTTTTCCTTCCGTTTCCTCAGCAGGGCCTTAAAGTGTTTATTCATCCAATGCAAACGAAAGTGAACGGCAAGCAACCATCTTTTTCCTTATCATTCCCAGATTCTCTTGTCCCACATCACTAAAACTTGCTCTCTTTTACTTCCATTTCCCACCCAATATACTCAATTGTTTAGCTAATCTCCTATCTATGATGCTAACATAATATCCTATCTTGTTTTCATTAGAGCTGAATAATAAATTAAAATCTAAATTCTATTTCAAAAATCTAAATGTTCACTTCTTCTACAGCACTTCGTTAATTTTTTAGCTTGTATGTTATATTATCTTTATTTAGCAACTTAATATAACAATTGTATGAAACATACTTATTAAGTAAAAGGCCCAAGTTGTCAGAATTCAATTCATAATTAAAAAAATATTCACTCAAATTTTTGCTTGGCCAAAATGCCCTGTAGAAGGATTTCAATATCACAGTTAACCCTATGAACCATTTTACACCGTTATTACAATCTGGATATTCAAATAACATTTTCTTTTGCTACAATTTTCTCAAACATTTTTCGAACATCTCAATTATAAAGGAGTGCTTTCTAGAATTTTATTGCAGTTCATATAATTTTGTATTCGTATTTTAAACAAAACAGAGCAATCATCATCCGAAACAAACTAAAAGTTAATAAGTTCTAATCACCCCATCATTCATTTGGGACGATGGGTGTATTAATTTTCCTTTTTGTTTGTACTACGTATATTACTCTTTTACTAATTAAGTTTAGAATATTCAATAACATCAATGTAGTCTAACTTTTTGATCTAGCAAGTGTATTAAAAGTTTGAAACACAACTGTAAATTTAGTCATAAAGAAATTTATAATTATTTAACGAATATTCCATCAACAATAAACTTAAACCACTTTATGACTCTCTTCCCTATCAACAACAACATCCCGGTGTATTCCCACAAGTTGGTTCTGGGAAGGGTAGGATCTACGCAGCCTTACCCCTACCATGGTAGGACAGAGAGGTTGTTTCCGGAAGACCCTCGGCTAAAGAGAAGATGTAAGAAGCACTGATAGCAAATAATAACAATATAGGATACTTAGAAAACCAAATCCAAGATAACAAAGGGAAAAATGAAAGAAGTACTTATCACAAGTAATAATAGTGCAAGATATATAATGATATCAAACTAAAGGGATAGTGATGGCAAGTATTAACAATACAAGATATGTGAAAATAGCAAACTAAGGATAAAATGGATACCATACTAACACTAATATTGTTCAACTAATGAAGACAAAGGGAAACGCTCAGCTACATACTAACCTTCTACCTTAATTCTCAACCTTCCTATCAAGGGTCATGTCTTCAGTAAGCTCAAGTTGCGCCACGTCCTGCCTGATCACCTCACCTCAAGATTTCTTCGGCCGACCTCTACCCTTCCTCTTACCCCCCCAAGGTCAACCTCTCACACCTCCTCACCGGGACATTTGTGTTTCTCCTCTTAACATGCCCGAACCATCTCAGCCTTGCCTCCCGCATCTTTACCTTCACAGGGGTCACTCCCACCTTGTCCCTAATAACTTCATTCTTAATTTTATCTAACCTCGTGTGCCCATACATCCATCTCAACATCCTCATCTCCGCTACTTCCATCTACTGGACATGGGAGTTCTTAACTGGCAAGCACTCTACTCCATACAACATAGTCGGTCTAACCACTACCTCGTAGAACTTCCCTTAAGTCTCAACAGCACATTCTTATCGCACAAGACACCAAAAGCGAGTCTCCACTTCATCCACCCTGCTCCAACACGATGTGTAACATCCTCATCTATCTCCCCGTCACTCTGAATCACAAACCCAAGGTACTTAAAACTCTCTCCAGGGAATGACTTGCATATCAAGCCTCATCCCTGCCCGCTTCCTGGGCAACGCCGCTAAACTTGCACTCCAAGTATTCGATCTTGGTCCTACTCAGCTTGAAGGGTATGTCTCCGAACCTCCAGCATCTTGTTGACACCACCACACGTCTCATCAATCAGAACTATGTCATCTGCAAATAATATACAACAATGCACCTCCCCTTGAATATATCGCGATAATGCATCCATTGCAAGGAAAAGAGAAATGGGCTAAGTGCAGATCCTTGATGCAACCCCATCTCAACCGGAAAGTATTCAGAGTCCCCTCCTGCTGTCCTTACACATGTCTTAGCTCCATTATACATGTCCTGGATCACTCGAATATACGCTACTGGCACTCCCTTAGCCTCCAAACATCTCCATAAAACCTCTCTCGGGACTTCTTCATAAGCTTTCTCTAGGTCAATGAACACCATATGCAAGTCCTTCATCGCCCCATACTGCTCCACTAATCTCCTCACAAGGTGAATGGCTTCAGTAGTCGACCGACCCGGCATGAAACCAAACTGGTTCTCGGAAATGGACACAATCCTCCTCATCCTCCCTTCTATCACTCTCTTCCCTATCAATTGTATTAAAAGTTTGAAACACAACTATAAATTTTGTTATAAAGAACTTTATAATTATTTAACGTAATTATTCCATCAACAATAAACTAGCAACCACTTTATGACTCTCTTCCCTATCAAACTAATAGATAATTCTAAGCTTGTCACTTTTCTTTTACTATGTTCTCTCTTTTTTTCTAACACATGGTTTCAATTTTGACATAGTTAATATACTGATATGTGAGCATACACCAAAATGTCATTAAGTAATATCGACAGATGATGTAATCTCTTATACCTTTTCCTCTTGGTGAGTATACGTAACCTCCAAGTTCCCGCTCTCGTTAGCAGCCCAGACCTATAGAAAACAAGCACAATCAAATCAACACATGATTGGATAAGCTTAAGAGGGCTGAATTTCAAGCAAAAGAACAAACATAAACCTTTATTGTTTGGTCCAATGAACATGACAAAAGAAACTGATCCCAGCACAGAACAGACATAACAACACTTGTATGACCTGTCAAGATCTGTAGACACTGCATAGTTTCAAGGTTCCATACCTGAAAAGTCATGATAGCAACAGTAAAAACAAAAAGGTAGCAACTACAACATCTAGGTCAAACTGTAGAACTCTAAATCCCTAGCTTTCTCTAGGAATCAAGACGAAATAGAAAAACATAAGATGATGTGAGAATTCACATCACAGTCCAACAGACTTACTCTTATTGAATTGTCCATGGAACCAGAATATAGTCTGTTGGCTCCAACAACTAGTGATACCACATGATGGGTGTGTTCTTTCAATTGTGCAGCTGGTTCAAAACAGTTGGTGCTCCCATTATATTTCCATGCTAATATCCCATCCTGCAGTACTTCCCAGTTAATTTACAAAATTTCAGATAGAGAGACCAGGTTGTACAGGCATGCACTTTCATTCCATACCTCTTCCTTTTTCTTAATTATAGTTAACTGTATACACCTACCTCTGTACCAGCTAGGAGCATATCATTGCCAACAACAAGAGCATAGACTTGTCCAACTGGCCCATCGAGACTGAGGTCAGTTCCTGTTTGAGTATTCCATGCCTGTGAAGTTATCACGCACATCCACATAAGGAATGAAATTCACTATATTCAGATTGTTGTACATATTTGAAAATAGGTCAGCATATGTCTCTGAGTCAAGATGCACCAGAGAGAGAGAGGGAGGGAGGGAGGGAGATGAACTGCCAGTTCTGTTCACAGCTCACCTTGACGAGATTAGTTAAACCCACAAAAATCCATGGTCCTTCACTAAGCATACAACCTACTTCACCATCAAAGTTGACAACTCCTGCACACTACAACAGAAGGAAGCCACAACATAAGAATTCATTCATGATCCTCCAAAGCTAGAAACTAGTCTCGCGAAGAGAATAAATCATCATATCCAGTGGGAAGGTTTCAGAGGCAAGAGATTTATTGACTATCTTCAAATGGAAATCTGGAAGAATGTATATATTACAAGTTCCAAGATGTCTTTCCTTTAAATTCAGCTTCAAAAATATTTTTTCCCTCTCTGGGTAGCTTAGACTTTCACACTTTATATTGACAGCTTGTTTTCCTATAACTTGTCAAACTGAATCAATATTTTCTTTCCATTTTACTTCTTCCTTCAGCAAGGAAGTGGCTTCAATTTATATGTTTGTAACATGCTAAACTGGAACTCCTTATCTTTGAGGCGGTGCGTGCTATTAAGATCTGATGCAACCAAAAGATAACATTACTGTTCTGCTCTAATCTCTTTCCTTGTTTATTTTCACCATGAATTCAACAATAAAAAGCAAAGCCTTGGCTCTCATGCTTTTTAACAGGAATTAATAGAGAAAAGTGCTTAGTTCAGCTAGCAGGGAAAGAAGCAGAGACGTGCAAGTAACATTCTTTCCTAATCTCCCCAGTGAATTTTATACAATATCAAGATTTCAAGCGACAAAGACATTTTTCCTATGCCAATTTTCGTGTTTCATAACTTCAAAAACTGAAATGGAAATGAATGAGGAGAACCTGTCCAGATTGGCAATCCCACACTCTTACTGTCTTGTCCGAACTCCCTGAATAAAGCTTATCCGAGCCTGATGGCAAAGCAATGCCTGTAACGACCTGTTTGCAAAACCCATTTAATTTACCATAACCAGGGTGCAATCTAGTGAATAAGCTACAGGTTCATCCGAGCTAGACCACACATCTGTGTTAACAATAAGAAAACTCACTAAAGAAAGTGCAAATAATAGATTTTGAACCCAGTAAGGTAAACTTAATGGAATATCGTAGAATTACGAATAAGAACTAATTAAAGTTCAAATCCTGCATCCGCTGTGACCATAACAGCATTCCAATTCAAATAAAACACATCATATGACATAATGAGTTTTTCTACACTTGTTAAACCGTAAAACAGTCAAGATTATACAAATTGATATCCAACAGAGGTACAACTGATCACCTTTTGGTGGCCTTCCAGTTGAGTCAACAAAGTAAAGCAATCGCCAGTAGTCCAAGAATGCAAAAACCTACAAGTATTACCATATGTACAGTTCCCTTTTACCCAATAATTACAAACTTTCTCCATCTTCCTCACAACTGCACCCCCGCCAGCAGCAGTTCTCCCCCATGTATTGTTGAAATTCGGATTCCTACGCATTCCTCCTCCGCCTGCACTGCCTCGATTATCATAATCGGAAGAGAAAGCATGAGGCCGCTTCGATGAAGATGACGGCATCCCATTATGCGGCTGTTGTTGCTGCTGATGTGGCGGTGCCGGTAATTCTCTATGCAAAAAAGGACATGGAAATCTGTTGCACCTTCCTGCCCTCCAATGGAAACAAACTTTTTGATGTTTGTTACTGTTGCTGTCCCCTCCTTGTGAATGAGGACCCAACCGTTGGAAAATGCGCTTGCTTCCATCCATATCCATTACTCCCTATACTACTATAATATACTCAGTGTGTGATCTTCAATTCTATCTTCAGTGGATCTTTGGTAGATAAAACCAATTGAGTGAATAGGGTTTAATCATTGACAAGAAGCTCAATGAATTGACGATTGGATATTATGGATATAAGAAGAGGAGTTTGTTTCAAATCGATTATTAGGGTTTTTGATGGGACTGGGGAATTGGAAACCCTAATTTTCTGAGTTGCAGAGAAAGTAAATTTGGAGCCAAGTAGGGAAGAAGGGATCCCCAATTTGTTTATTACACCACAGCGTAAACTTTACGACCTGGTGACTAACGGGATTATTTCTTTTCTTTTTAATTTTTTTTCTCTTAACTAAATTCTAGAAAAAATATTATGAAAAATAGTTACGTACTACTACTATCTTTTTTCTTTTCTTATTTGTGAAATCCCAGGAATTTAAGGAACTAAGTAATATAGGATAATAGAACTCCTTTTTATTTCATATTGATATTTTTAGCACACTTACGGCTTGTTTCCGGACAAAATATCATGGTATAGCCAGTTTTCACATTGGTCAATCAAAAATAGTCGGCGTTTACAAAGTCATTGAAAAATAGCCACTATTTTGCTGCAACAGGGACCGGTCCCGTATAATATAAGGGAGTTCTGGTGCATTTGTGTACGAACTCCAGCATATTATGATGGACCGGTATACTTTGCTAACTCCTGTATAATATACGGGAGACTAGAGCACCAGTGCTCCAAACTCCAGTATATTATACTGGACATTTATACTTGCTGGAACTCCCGTAAAATATGCGGGAGTTCCAGCATAATTATGCTTGAACTCCCGTAAAATTTGCGGGAGTTCCAACATAGTTATCCTGGAACTCCCGTAAAATATGCGGGAGTTCAAGCATACTTATGCTGGAACTCCCGTAAAATTTGCGGGCGTATTTTTTGGATTTTGAACAGTGTTTTCGCTCAGATTTATCTTTACATAAAAAGTTACTAAATTTCGATGACTTTTGAAACTTGGCTATTTTTCAACGACCAGTGGTAAATCTGGCTATTTTTAAATTTCTCCCTTGTTTCCATGTATGCTATTGTATTTTTATTCCAAAATAATATTTGTTCTGATTTTTTCATTAAAATTGATTGTATTTGTATTGTTAAATTCATTGTTCCAGAACAATGAAAAGACCTTTTTTTTAAACAATCGATTTGGTGTGATGGAATTGTTTCCTATTTTTCTTTCCAATTATGCCCTAACTTTTTACTCCACAATTTTATTTTACCCTTTAGCTTTTTTTGCTATTTTAACTCTAAATCTCCAACCTATGACCTACATTGTTTTTTTCTAGAACTTCTACCATCAACATTAAAGGTGTTTTGTCGCCTTCTATTGTAAGGCCCCGTGAAATCCCTACTCGAAAACCCGGATCCCGTGGTGCCAAGTTAGGATCATGAGTTAACAATTCATAAATATACGCGGCGCGGACCTTTTGGATTGAATAATGCATTAAAAAGTCAAGAATAAGTTTCCAGAAAAATGCAAGAAATGCGGTCCAGAATGCGGTCGCATAATCAAAATGCGGACCGCATAGTCGTCGCATATTTTTCTTTGAATTTTGCGAGGGTCAGTTCTGCAGTGTACTTTGTGACCGCAGAATATGAATGCGGACCGCATTCTTACCGCAGATTGAGTCAGAATGTTTATTTTTTGGGGAGCATTTTGCGGTCCATTATGCGGACCGCATGTTAACTCTGCGATCGCAAATGCGATCGCATATTTGACTCGGGGCTCCAATTTTTTAATTTTTAACCCGACTTCCATATCAATATATTCGGTGTTCTAGCTCATTTTAAGCATTATTCTGAGCCTTTCTAGAGAGAGAGAGGGGGTTCTTAGAGAGGGAAAGTCTTCCCATCAAATTACTCCATAAGATTGGGCTAAATCCTTGAAGAAAATCAAGTGAATACCCCTAGACCTTCATCTCAAGAGGTAATACTTTATCACCCCAACTCTTGTTTGTTTTATTCTCAGATATAAGGGGGCCACTAGTGAGGTTATTCATGGTTATAACAATGGATTCCTTGCATGCATGTTAAATCTTAGAGTAGTGGGAGGTGGTGAATTAAAGAGGGGTACAAAGTGATATAAATTGCTCTCAAAAAGGGACCTAAGATCATATTGCACCTCTAGGGTTTGTCAATATGCTTGAACCAAGCTAGAGTCTCAATCTCATCCCTAATTCTCGATTTAATTTGTAATTTTTACTCAATAGATCGAAGTGCTAAGAGTTCCGAAAATTTGTAAAAGAGTAAGGAAAGTTTTATTAAGGTATGTATGGCTAAAACCCCTTTTTTATTAGAAATTGAGCTCCGCTGTCATTTACGAAAGCATGGTAAGAGCTGAATTGGCTAGTGTATTGATTGTTACTACACATTAATTGATTTGCATATATCTATACATATTCGTGAAGGGTGTGCCTCAATGTGAATAATGTACCAATCTTGATAATTAGATAATGATGAAAAGAACAGTTATGTGTTGAAACACTTGGTCTATAAGCCAACATTGAAACAAAGAATTATTCATGCTAGCTATGTGCTCACTACCTGTGATTGCAACTTGAATTATCTTTGATATATGTGTCTATGATCACAACTTGTAAAACGAATGATGGAAAGGGAAAACGATGTGATGATGGTGGCCATGAGTGCCCAGGAATTGTTATGATGTGTGGAATAAAGATTTGAAGGTGTTGACTAATGAGAATTGAGTAATGCCTCCAATGAGGTGACCTAGCCGATCGGGTCGTGATCGGAACCATGCCACACACATGGTGGTAATGTGCTGATATTGAATTCCGGATAAGGGAAATGAAATATTGATTGAAAGTAATACCTCTAATGAGGTGACTTAGCCGGTCGGGTTGTGACCGGACTCCGCTCGAGATGGCGGTGGTAATGAGAACAGTGGTGAACATGTGACAGAAATGCCCTAATCTATGTTGTGAAAATTGTATGAAAGATTATATGAATTGCTTCTTTGATTTGCCCATATTATTTGCTTGTATCTGTTTGATAGTTCTTTCTAGTAAAATGGTGTTTAGTTATACATACCAGTACAATTCAAATGTACTGACGTCCCTTTTGCCGGGGGCGCTACATTCGTGTTATGATTGTAGGTGGATCTATAGCAGGCACTCCAGTCCACCGGCAGTAGCACCTCCTCCACTTTCCGTCAGTTGTATGGGTGAGCCCCTTTCCCCTCGGGGTCCGGCGTGGCTTATGCCGCTGTTCTTCCCGGAGTCTTATTTTTGTATTTGTGTAAGGTATAGCCGGAGCCTCGTTGCCGGTATTTCTGTATTATTCTTCAGTTATATTTAGAGGCTCTGTAGACAGGTTGTGGGTAGTGTCGAGTATTGGAAATTAAAATAGAAATATTGATGTTTGGCAATGATGTATATAACTTGTAATAACCTTAAAGGGGCGAAGTGAAGTTGCTAATTAAAATAGAATGGAAATCATTAATTATATGTTGATAGAATTTGATTAATGGAGTCTATCCCTTATTTAATTATGAGTTGGGTTGGGTAGTATGAATGAAACCTGCCAGGCTTGCTCAGTCGGTCTTCGTGCTCGATTTCAGGTTTTCTAGTTGATAGGAAGAGCAACCCAAGTATGGCACACTTCCTTGGTTCATGTCTTGTGTCATAGGCTATCAAAAGGCAAAATTCAATGGCCTTATCTACTGCTGAAGTGGAGTATGTTGTTGCTGCTTCATGTTGTGATTAATTGTTGTGGATCAAACAACAATTATTGAACTTTGGAATTGATGTGGTTGCATCCCTATTTTTTGTGATAACACTAGTGCTATTAGTATGACAAAGAAACCGGTCCATCATAAGAGAACTAAACACATAGATGTTAGGCACCATTTTTTTTGAAGGATAACTATGAGAAAGGCTTGGCCACTGTGGAGTTTTGTGCTACTAACAAGCAAATTGCTGACATCTTCATAAAAGCCTTAAATAGAGATCACTTTGAGAGGAAAAGGTTGGAATTAGGGATGATTATGATCACCTAAAAGGACCAAGTTCAAGGTTAAACGAAAAAAACCATTTTGGTTAGAAAGTTTATAAATTGTGTATAATTAGATTAGTTCTTGCTCAGTCTCATACTTTTCATAGTATACTCTTGTGCCATGAGTTAAAATGACTCATTAATCTCTAATGATATTTTCTCTATTTTGGCAAATTTAGACTCACAAAAAAAAATTATCAGTGAAGAACCTGGTTCATCAAGATAACACGGTATGTTTTCTACACTCTGCATAATTAGAAATAACTATATTTGGATCATGAGCACAGAGTCCTACCAAATACCAAACTCCTTTTGGGCCTATCCGTTACAAGTGAACCAGTCCCATTCAAAGGATTCCCAATCGAATGGAAGTACCTAGATTTTAGGGATACACTCCAACGTCTCTTCAAAACTGAATTTTAGTTTGATTAAACTTCTAAGGGTCTGAAAAAGTTGTAGTTACCCCATCAATTATTCCCTATATATTGATCAGCTTTAGTGTATTCCTTACCTCAACTCTCTCAAGTCGTCAGAAACTCTCATTCTTCTTTCATCTTCCAAACACAATCTAATTCTCTTCTCTTCCATACCCTAGCCCAGATATGTCAAACACATCTGAAAATCTCTCA
>MU682228.1:31392-89686 GCA_026770625.1 Nicotiana glauca | reverse complement strand
CAGCCCTTCTGATATATTTAATGTGTATAGCTAGGTGCCAGCCGTTGGATTAGATTAGATGAATGGCCAGGATTCATTCTTTCCATACGACGTCGTGTGGATTTAATGAAGCTCACATCCTCAACCGTTAGATGAATCAAATGAACGGTCTTGATTGTTTTAGATGAACGACGTCGTTTCATTTTTAGACAACCGCTATTCCTGGGCCGTTTGATCAATTAATCAATGGTCCAGATTTAGTTTTTTAAACGTTATCGTTTGAATTATGTATAGACAGGCCGGTCTTTTAGTTTTTGGGCTTGGTCTGTGTATGGTCTATTTGGGCCATTGAATTGCTCAATTCATGGTCCAATTTTGTATTTATATTGTATTTTTCTTTGTATTATTTTTGCATTTTCGTATTATGTTTCTTATATATTATTTTTTTCTGTATTTTTGTATTACTCCTGTATTTATTATTTCTTTTTTTTTCTTTGTATTTTCTTTTAATTTTTTCTGATTTTTCTAGAATTAAAGAGTAATTTTTCTCTCTCTCTCTCTCTCTCTCTATATATATATATATATATATATATATATATATATATATATATATATATATTCTTTTTGGTATTTTCTAATTAATACAAAAAATGTATTTTGTTTTAATTTTCTTTGCTTTATTTTCCAAAAAATAAAAACAAATCATGGTATTTCCACACAATTATCAACAAGTTTCCACACAAAAATTATTTTTGCATATATTTTTTGGAATAATTTGCTTGGGGCAAAAATCACGTGCTCACAAGCTGACCAGCAGCCCAAGATCCCAATGGCATCTCCTATGAGGGGCAGAGCCCGAGGCCGTGCTAGAGGCCGAGGCAGGGGCAGGGCTTAGCCCAGAGCTCAAGCAGCAACACCAGCGGCGGGGCCTCAAGTAGAGTTTGAGGATGAGGTTCCGACCCAGATAGTTCCAACAGGGACAACTCAGGTTCCAAAGGGGTTCATCGCCACCCCAGTACTCCAGGATGTTCTGGTCCATCTAGTGGGCCTTATGGAGAGTGTCACTGAGGCAGGCATATTCACTGTAGCACCGGTTGTCTCTTAGGCTGGATGAGGATCCCAAACTCCTGCTACTCGCACTCTAGAGCAGATGGCTCTCCAGTTTCAGTCTCAAGCAGCTCAGCCAGTTGGGGTAGCTCGGTCGGGTGTTGTGGCACAGACCGGTGATGGGTCAGCTATGTCTTCGGATGCCTTGTGGAGGCTGGACAGGTTCACCAAGCTTTTTACTACTACCTAGGGCGTACTGTTGATACCCAATTTTTTCTCATATATTTTAATATATACACACACACACACACACACACACACTTATACTTTCAAAATAGTACATATGCAGGTATAAGCATATTACTTTTGTGATGATTTAGACATTTAAATTCATATTTTATGCCAACATAGTGTTTAAATATTTTTAGTGCATTATTTGTAATTGCATTTATATTTTCAAAGCTAAATTGCACATCTTAGCAATAATAGCCCTTACTAATGTATAATTACTCTAGTTATGCATAAAATGATCTTTTATATTTTCAAAGTGTTAAATAACTATTTTAAATCATTTTAGTGCACAAAGATATTTTTTGTACTTATTTATTATTTTTTATAAATTATTTAGTTATTAAAATTGGCTATTTAAAATCTGGCCCTATTTTTATTCAATTCTGATCCTAATACCCAGCCAAATTTTAAAACCTAACCTTTTAACTAGCCCAAACTCCTTATAAACCATCCTAGGCCCAATACCCCACCTGCCCCAACCCAATACCCATCCAAATCCTGGCCGTTGATCATTTTGATCAAAGGTCCAGATTAACCCTTACCTAAATTAAACCTAGTGACCCCTCCCCCCCCCAAAACATCTTATTTCCTTCACCTCACCTACCGTCACCTAATCCTCTCTTCACTCAAAAGCTCTTAAGACCTAAAACTAATCTACTCACATCACCGTTCGTCTGCTGCCTTTCATGGTGTTTCTCTGCCACCACCAGGCCCCTAATGGCCTTCTTACGTTAGTATTGCCATCTCTAAGGTCCTCGAGGGACCAGGGTCAATCCGCTTGCATCTATGGCCCTTTCTTGCCTGTTTCAGGCTATTCCGATTTGGTTCCGAGTAAGATCTTCCTATATCGTCATAGATCTATGAGTTTATAAGCTTACTTTTTCACCTCTGTAGTTTTCTCCTCGAAACCCTAATTTTTTTCCTTATGAACTTCTTAGATCTGTACTGAAGTTAGATGGTTTGGACCTATTTTCTATGAGTTTTACAAGAACCTTTTGATTTCTACAAGAACCGTCTGATTTTCGAGTGATTTTCCAAACTATGGTTCTGAAAATTTCTTTTTCCAAATCATATGATAATTTTATATTTCTTATATGTTTTAAATTATTTCGTAAGGTTGCTCTAACTTTAACTCGTTTATACTAAAAGCCCTAATTTTTTTACATTCTTTGTTTGGTTTTTGAGTACTTGTGTACTGTCTTTGTTCTTCCCTTGGTTCTTGTGAGTTTTCTTGTCACGACCCGGATTTTCCACCCTTGGGAGTCATGATGGAACCTACTAGTGTGAGCTAGGCAAGCCAATTACGTGAACAATTTACTCATTTTATATTCATTAACAATTGCGAAGTAATAACATTTAAAGAACAAAAATTTAATATAAGCGGAAGGAAAACAATAAACCACCTGAACATGAATATCTAATACAATTGTTTGAGTCTCAACTACCTAGAACTGGTGTCATAGTTTCACAGATGGACTAAGAATAATACAAATAAAGGTCGGAAAGAAATAAATACAACACTATCTTTGGAAATGCATGAAAGAAACAGGAATAGTAGATAGAAGAAGACGCGAAGGCCTGTGGATGCCTACAGGACCTACCTTGGGTCATCTGATGAGCAAGAATCAACAATCCCACCATGGTCCGAAGTCTACACCACTGGGGTCTACACAAAACGGTGTAGAGTGTAGTATCGGTACAAGCGTAGTGACGAATCTAGTACCAGACTCTCAAATAAACCTGTGCAGTTATATAATATACAACAGAAAGTAAAGCAGGTACAAGCAAGTAAGGATGGGAGGGGGAACAAGCTTCGAGGAATAACAGGTAGAAACAGAATATCAAGAGAACTATAAAGGGATCAAAATACAACCACTAGCAAGAATAAGGAAAACAAAGGCAGATTTCTCTTTCTTTTCACATCTTGTTGCAGGTGTGCAACCGATCCCACTTCCTGTATCTCGTGGCAGGCGTGCCACCCGCTCCCATTTTATGTATCTAGTGGCAGGCGTGCCACTCGCTCCCATATTATTATATCTTGAGGTAGGCATACCGCCCACTCCCATTTTATTATATCTCGTGGCATGCATGCCACCCGCTCCCATTTTATTATATCTTGTGGTAGGCGTACCACCCGCTCCCATTTCATTATAAATTGTGGTAGGCGTACCACCCCCTCCCATTTTATTATATCTCATGGCAGGTGTGCCACCCGCTCCCATTTCATTATATCTTGTGGTAGGCGTACCACCCGCTTCCATTTTACTATATCTTGTGGTAGGAATACTACCCACTCCCATTTACAAGCCAACAATAATCACAAGGAATCCCGACAAGGGAACAATAATATCAACAAACATCCCGGCAAGGTAGAAACAACTATAACCAAACTTGTTACAACATCTAACTACCTCAACTATAACCAAACTTGTTAAAACACCTAGCTACCTCAGCTATAACCAAACTCGTTACAACACCTAACTATCTCAACTATAACCCAACCAGTTACAACACCTAACTACCTCAGCTATAACCCAACTCGTTACAACACCTAACTACCTTAGATATAACCCAACTCGTTACAACACCTAACACAAAGAATAATCAACCTGAGCATCTGTAACATCGGTTAAGAACACAATGCAAAGGAACCACAAATCAACAAATAGCCCAGCAAAGGAGGGAAACATAATGATCTCTTTTCAATTGTCACTTATACTTTCACAATTCTCGATACAACTGGAGACAACGCTCATCAATGTTCATAAGTCACAATTCTTTCCACAACTTTACACAACAAATAGAAATTTTCACCAAGGCATGAATAACACAACGAAATCATGAAAACCACAATATAAGACTCACGGTCATGCTTGATACCAACCTATAGATACTCGTCACCATGCCTATACTTCGTACTCAGCAAGAAACAAATAGCAATTAGGACACAACTCCTAATCCCTCAAGCTAAGGTTAGTCCAAACACTTACCTCGATGCCACAAACACAATTCACGATTCAATTATAGCTTTACCCCTTGATTCAACCACCAATTCGCTGGTATCTAATCACAAGTTACTTAAATACATCAATAAACGCTAAATGAATCAACCCCAATGCATAAAAATGAGTTTTCCAAAGTTTTACCCAAAAAGTCAAAAATTGTCCCTGGGCCCACATTACCAAAACTCGAGGTTCGAAACAAAACCCGATTACCCATTCCCCCACGAACCCAAATATATAATTTATTTTGAAATCTGACCTCAAATCGAGGCCCAAGTCCCCAATTTTTGAAAAACCTAGGTTCTTCCCAAAACACCCAATTTCCCCCATGAAAATCCTTGATTTTAAGTTGAAATCATGTTAAAAGATAATAAGAATTGAAGAAAGTTGGATAAAAATGACTTACAATTGATTTGGAGAAGAAAGGATTCTTGAAAAATCGCCTAAGTGTGTTTGGGTTTGAGAAAATATGAAAAAATGGGATTTAAAATCGATTAAGTATAAAATTGCAGGTCTCGGATGTGGGAATTGCGAACCCAGACCTCTGCAGATATGGGAATTGTGAAACATTATTTGCATTTGCGAACCCTTTTAAAATTCCGGACCTCCGCATTTGCGAGACCTGTGTCGCATTTGCGATAGCCACATTTTTGACATATTGGTCGCATTTGTGATCCCTGGTCAATGTGGAAGATTTCGCATTTGCGAAGAATAATCTCGCATTTGCGAGGAAAGGGCAGGCCTGGGCTGTTTCGCATTTGCGAGCCAGGCTTCGCAAATTGCGAAGCCTGCAGGCCTGTTCATACCAGCTCAATTTGCTGCAATTTTCTATGTTCTAAAATGCACCCCTTGGCCTATCTAAAGCTCACCCGAGCCCTCGGGGCTCCAAACCAAGTATACACACTAACTAAATAACATCATACGAACTTATCCGTACGATCAAACTGCCAAAATAACATCATAAACATCGAATTAAACCTCAAAATTCATGAATTCTTTCAAACTTCTTAAAACATCAACTTTTGCAATTTAGGTCCGAATCACGTCAAAGGACATTCATTTTTCACAAAATTTCACAAAAATATCTTAAATTATATAAAAGACCTATACCAGGAGCCGGAACCAAAATACGGGCCCGATACCATTATGTTCTAATCAAATTTCATTTCAAAACCTTATAAACAATTTCAGAAAGCCATTTATTTCAAAAATTCATTTCTCGGGCGTGAGACCTCGAAATTCGTTTCCGGGCATACGCCCAAGTCCCATAATTTCCTACGGACCCTCTGGGACCGTCAAATCATGGGTCTGGATCCGTTTACCCAAAACATTGACCAAAGTCATATTAATTCATTGTATAGTCAAAACTTATCATTTTTTTCACACATTTTCTCATTTAAGCTTTCCGGCTATGCGCCTGGACAGCGCACACAAATTGAGGCGAGGCTAAAAGAGGTTTTCAAGGCTTCAGAAACATAGAATTAAATTTAAAACCAAGTGATGGCCTTTTAGGTCATCATATCGTCCACATCTAAAATAATTGTTCGTCCTCGAACGGACTTAATAAGGAAGTATTTGAGTCGGGAAAAAGATGGGGATAACGGCTCCGCATATCGGACTCAGACTCCCAGGTCGATGCCTCAGGAGGCTGACCTCTCCACTGAACATGAACAAAAGGAAAACTCTTCGAAAGATAAGTCCTTGTCCAACTGGACAGTGCTGAAATCTAACATGTGGGATGGATCGCCGTGATACCTCCGAAGTATGGACACATGAAACACTGGATGCACGACTGACAAGCTCAGTGGCAACGCAAGTCTATAAGCCACCTCTCCCACTCGATAAAGAATCTCAAATGGACCAATTAACCTAGGGATAAGCTTTCCCTTCTTCCCAAATCTTGTCATGCCCTTCTTAGGCGACACTCGGAGCAATACCCGCTCACCGGCCAGAAAAGCCACATCTCAAACCTTGCGGTCTGCATAACTCTTTTGCCTGGACTGAGCTATACGAAGCCTATCCTGAATAATCCTGACCTTGTCCAAGGCCTCCTGAACCGAATCCGTACCCAACAATCGAGCCTCTTCCGGCCCAAACTATCCAACAGAAGACCAACATCGCCTACCATATAAAGCCTCATATGTAGCCATCTGGATACTCGACTAGTGACTGTTGTTGTAGGCAAACTCCGCTAAAGGAAAAAATTGATCCCACTAGCCTCAAAGTAAATAACACAAGCTCGAAGCATATCCTCCAAAATCTGAATAGTCCGCTCGGACTGCCCGTCCGTCTGGAGATGAAATGCTGTGCTCAACTCAACCCGTGTACCCAACTCTCTCTGAACTACTCTCCAAAAATGCGAGGTAAACTGCGTACCCCCATTTGAAATGATAGATACAAGCACACCATGAAGGCGAACAATCTCCCAAATATAGATCTCAGCCAACCTCTCAAAAGAATAAGAGACTACCACAGGGAGGAAATGTGCTGACTTGGTCAGCCCATCAACAACGACCCATATTGCGTCAAACTTCTTCCGAGTCTGCGGGAGTCCTAAAATAAAGTCCATAGTGATCCGCTCCCACTTCCACTCGGTAAGCTCAATCCTCTGAAATAAACCACCAGGCCTCTAATGCTCATCCTTAACCCGCTGATAATTCAAAAACCGAGCCACATATGCAACGATATCCTTCTTCATTCTATGCCACCAATAATGCTACTGCAAATCCTAATACTTCTTTGCGGCGCCCAGATGAATACATTACCGGGAGCTATGGGCCTCCTCTAAAAATCAACTCTCGAAGCCCATCCACATTAGGCACACAAATTGGACCCTGCAATCTCAAAAATCTATCATCATCTAAGGTAACCTGCCTGGCACCTCCGTGTTGCATCGTGTCTCTAAGGACACACAAATGGGGATTATCGTACGGTCGATCATGGATACGCTCTAATAATGAAGAACAAGCGGCCGTGCAAGCTAACACACGACTGGGCTCGGAAACCTCAAGTCTCACGAACTAATTGGCTAAAGCCTGAACATCCAAAGCAAGCGGCCTCTCACCAACCGGAATATAAGCAAGACTGCCCATACTGGCTGACTTCCTCCTCAAAGCATCGGCCACCACATTGGCCTTTCCCGGATGATATAGAATGGTGATATCATAATCTTTCAACAAATCTAACCACCTTTTTTGCCTCAAATTCAACTCCTTTTGCTTGAACAAATACTAAAGACTCTTGTGATCGTGAACACCTTACATGCCACGCCATACAAATAACGCCTCCAAATCTTCAATGTGTGAACTATGGCTGCAAACTCCAAATCATGAACCGGATAGTTCTTCTCTTGAATCTTCAACTGTCACGAGGCATAGGCATTGATCTTGCCATCCTGTATCAACACTGCACCAAGTCCAATGCGAGAAGCATCACAATAAACTGTATAAGGCCTTGAACCTGTGGGCAAAACCAACATTATTGCCGTAGTCAGAGCTGTCTTGAGCTTCTGAAAGCTTGCCTCACACTCGTCCGACCACCTGAACTGGGAAACTTTCTAGGTCAACCTGGTCATCGGGGTTGCGATAGATGAAAACCCTTCCACGAACCGACTATAGTAGTCTGCCAATCCCAAGAAACTCCGAATCTCTGTAGTTGATACTGGTCTCGGCCAGTTCTTGATTGCCTCAATTTTCTTCGGATCAACCTGAATACCCTCTGTTGACACAACATGGCCCAGGAATGCAACTGAACTCAACTAGTACTCACACTTCGAGAACTTTGCATATAACTGATTATCCCTCAAAGTCTAAAGAACCACTCTAAAATGCTGCTCGTGCTCCTCCCCGCTACAGAATATATTAAAATATCATTATGAAGACTGTCACGAACGAATCCAAATAAGGACTGAACACTCGGCTCATCAAATCCATAAGAGCTGTTGGGGTATTTGTCAACCCGAATGACATTACCAAGAACTCATAATGGCCGTACCGAGTGCAGAAAGCTGTCTTAGGGACATCAGATGCCCTAATCCTCAACTGATGGTAGCCAGATCTCAAGTTAATCTTCAAAATTACCTTGGCATCCCGAAGCTGATCAAACAAATCATCAATCCTCGACAATGGATACTTATTCTTGATTGTAACCTTGTTCAACTGCTGGTAATTAATACACATTCGTATAGACCCATCCTTCTTTTTAACAAACAACACCAGTGAACCCCAAGGCAAAACACTTGGTCTAATGAACCCTTCTCAAGCAAGTCTTGCGACTGCTCCTTCAACTCTTTCAACTCAGGCGGGGCCATATGATACGGCGGAATATAAATGGGCTGAGTGCCTGGAGCCAAATCAATGAAAAAGTCAATATCCCTATCGGGTGGCATACCCAGCAGGTCCGAAGGGAAAACCTCAGGAAACTCACGAACAACGGGCGTAGAATTTATGGAAGGAACCTCATCACTAGAATCACGAACATATGCCAAATATGCCAAACACCCCTTCTCGATCGTACGTTAAGTCTTCACAAAAGAGAACAATATGGGTAGAATCACCAGGAGTCTCTCTTCACTCTAAATGAGGTAAACCTGGTAAGGCTAAGGTCACTGTCTTGGTATGACAGTCCAAGATAGCATGGTAAGGTGATAACCAGTCCATCCCCAATATAATACCGAATTCATCCATGTCCAGAAGAAGCAAATATACACGAGTCTCAAGACCTCCAATAACCACTATAAATGAATAATGGATGCGATCCACCACAATAGAATCACCCACCAATGTAGACACATAAACAGGGGCACTTAAAGAATCACTAGGAATGATCGGTTACGGTGCGAAATAAAACCGAAGCTTCTCTACCACAAACCGGAACAATACCTGCACCTTCACCTCTAATACATTTACCTCCACCTCTAGCATTTCTACCTCCACCTCTAATACCTCTACCTCCCCCTCCAATACCTCTCTCTGAGTGATGTGGACAAACTTCTCCAGAAATAGATGCGTGAACTGCTCCCAAGTCGAAGCTGGCGATCCGGATGGTCTAGCCAAGTAGTAATCTCTCCACCAAGTCTTGGCGGATCCAGACAAGCGAAAAGTAGCAAAATCGACCCCATTGGTCTCAACTATCCCCATGTTTCTGAGAACCTCATGACAGCTGTCTTGATAATCCTGGGGATCCTCTGTAGATGCACCGCTGAATGTAATAGTGAAGATTTTAGGGAAAATTATCCAACCTCCACAAATCCTCCGAAGAAGTAGTTAATCTATCACTATTCTGTGCTGCCTCTCGGCTAAAGAAGCGGTACATGACCTCTCCATTCGCGAAAGGACAAGAGTAGAGGTTTCAATTTAGCATTGAGAAAACAAAATTGCATGAAAAGAAAGAATGAATGTGAAGTTTTTCCTAACTCTGTAGCCTATGGGGGATAAATACAGACGTCTCCATACCGACCCCTCACTCTACTAAGCTTTTCTGTGAACTGTGAGACCCATGTAACCTAGAGCTCTGATACCAACTTGTCACGACCCGGATTTCCCACCCTCGGGAGTCATGATGGCGCCTACTAGTGTGAGTTAGGAAAGCAAATTATGTGAACAATTTACTTATTTTATATTCATTAACAATTGTAAAATAATAACATTTAAACAACAAAAATTTAATATAAGCAAAAGAAAAACAATTTTTTTACCTGAACATGAATATTTAATACAACTGTTTGAGTCTCAACTACCCAGAACTGGCGTCACAGTTTCACAGATGGACTAAGAATAATACAAATAAAGATTTGAAAGAAATAAACACAACACTGTCTCAGGAAATGCATGAAAGAAACAGGAATAGTAGATAGAAGAAGACGCCAAGGCCTGTGGACGCCTGCAGGACCACCTCGGGTCGCCTGATGAGCTAGAATTAGCAATCCCACCGCGGTCTGAAGTCTACACCACTGGGGTCTGCATAAAAGAGTGTAGATTATAATATCATCACAATCGACCCCATGTGCTGGTAAGTGCCTAGCCTAACCTCGGCGAAGTAGTGAAGAGACTAGGACAAGACTATCAAATAAACATGTGCAGTTATATAATATACAGCAAAAAGTAATGCAGGTATAAGCAAGTAAGGATGGGAGGGGGAAACATGCTTTGGGGAATAACAGGTAGAAACAGAATATCAAGAGAACTATAAAGGAATCAAAATCCAACCACTAGCAAGAATAAGGAAAACAAAGGCAGATTTCTCTTTCTTTTCACATCTTGTTGCAGGCGTGCAACCCAATCCTACTTCCTGTATATCGTGCCAGGCGTGCCACCCGCTCCCATTTCATGTATATCTTGGCAGGCGTGCCACTCGCTCCCATTTTATTATATCTTATGGTAGGCGTACCACCTGATCCCATTTCATTATATCTCGTATCAGGCGTGCCACCCGCTCCTATTTTATTATATCTCGTAGTAGGCGTACCACCCGTTCCCATTTCATTATATCTTGTGGTAGGCGTACCACCTGCTCTCATTTTATTATATATTGTGGTAGGCATACCATCCACTCCCATTTTATTATATCTCGTGGCAGGCGTGCCACCCACTCCCATTTCATTATATCTTGTGGTAGGCGTACCACCCACTCCCATTTCATTATATTTTGTGGTAGGCGTACCACCCGCTCCCATTTACAAGCCAACAATAATCACAAGGAATCCCGGCAAGGGAACAATAATATCAACAAACATCCGGCAAGGGAGAAACAACTACAACCAGACTTGTTACAACATCTAACTACCTCAACTATAACCAAACTTGTTACAACACCTAGCTACCTCAACTATAACCAAACTCGTAACAACACCTAACTATATCAACTATAACCCAACCCGTAACAACACCTAACTACCTCAGCTATAACCAACTCATTATAACACCTAACTACCTCAGCTATAACCCAACTCGTTACAACACCAAACACAAAGAATCATCAACCTGAGCATCTGTAACATCGGTTAAGAACATAATGCAAGGGAACCACAACTCAACAAATAGCCCAGCAGGGGGGGGGGGCAACATAATGATCTCTTTTCAATTCTCACTTATACTTTCACAATTTGCTATACAACTGGAGCCAACGCTCATCAATTTTCATAAGTCACAATTCTTTCCACAACTTTACACAGCAAATAGAAATCTTCACCAACGCATGAATAACACAATGAAATCATGAAAATCACAATATAAGACTCACGGTCATGCTTGACACAAATGTATAGATACTCGTCACCATGCCTATACTTCGTACTCAATAAGAAACAAATAGCAATTAGGACACAACTCCTAATCCCTCAAGCTAAGGTTAGACCAAACACTTACCACGATGCCACAAACACAATTCATGATTCAATTAAAGCTTTACCTCTTGATTCAACCACCAATTTGCTTGTATCTAGTCACAAGTTACTTAAATACATCAATAAACGCTAAATGAATCAACCCCAATGCATGAAAATGAGTTTTCCAAAGTTTTACCCAAAAAGTCAAAAATTGTCCCCGAGCCCACATGGCCAAAACCCGAGGTTTGAACCAAAACCCGATTACCCATTCCCCCACGAACCCAAATATATAATTTGTTTTGAAATCGGACCTCAAATCGAGGCCCAAATTCCCAATTTTTAAAAAACCTAGGTTCTACCAAAAACACCCAATTTCCCCCATGAAAATCCTTGATTTTAAGTTGAAATCATGTTAAAAGATGATAAGAATTGAACAAAGTTGGTTAAAAATGACTTACAATTGATTTGGAGAAGAAAGGATTCTTGAAAAATTGCCTAAGTGTGTTTGGGTTTGAGAAAATATGAAACATGGGTTTAAAATCGGCTAAGTATAAAATTGCAGGTCTGAGATGTGGGAATTGCAAACAGGGGTTTGCAATTGCATACCCCGACCTCTGCACATATGGGAATTGCGAAACATTGTTCGCATTTGCGAACCCTTTTAAAATTCTGGACCTTCACATTTGCGAGACCTGTGCTGCATTTGCGACATATTGGTTGCATTTGCAATCCCTGGTCAATATGGAAGATTCCGCATTTGTGCAGAATAATCTCGCATTTGCGAGGAATGGGCAGTCCTGGGCTATTTCGCATTTGCAAGGCAGTCTTCACATTTGCGGACTCGCATTTGCGAGCCAGGCTTCACAAATACGAAGCCTGCAGGACTGTTCATATCAATTCAGGTTGCTGCAATTTATGTAAGTTCTAAAATGAACCCCGTGTCCTATCCAAAGCTCACCCGAGCCCTCGGGGCTCCAAACCAAGTATACACACTAACTAAATAACATCATACAAACTTATCCGTGTGATCAAACTGCCAAAATAACATCATAAACATCGAATTAAACCTTAAAATTCATGAATTCTTTCAAACTTCTTAAAACATCAACTTTTGCAATTTAGGTCCGAATCACGTCAAAGGACATCCGTTTTTCACCAAATTTCACATAAACATCTTAAATCATATATAAGACCTGTACCGGGTATCGGAACTAAAATACGGGACCGATACCATCATGTTCTAATCAAATTTCATTTCAAAACTTTATAAACAATTTTAAAAAAAATATGTCAAAAATTTATTTCTCGGGCGTGGGACCTCGGAATTCGATTCCGGGCATATGCCCAAGTCCCATATTTTCCTACGGACCCTCCGAAATCGTCAAATGACAGGTCTAAGTCCGTTTACCTAAAATATTGACCAAAGTGAAATTAATTCATTTTATAGTCAAAACTTATCATTTTTTTCACACATTTTCTCATTTAAGCTTTCTGACTACGCGCCCGAAATACGCATGCAAATCGAGTCAAGGCTAAAAGAGATTTTCAAGGCCTCGAAAATACATAATTAAATTTAAAAACAAGTGATGACCTTTTGGGCCATCAAATTTCTTTAGCCATTTAGATGTCTCGTGATTTTCTTATCCTAATATGCCTCTACTAAGTTTCTTTATTGAAACCTATATGTTGAATCCGGACTATTCCTTTATTGCCTATTTGAATTGTCTACGATATTTGTTGGCCCTTTACATGATTTTCTCTTTTAATTAAACACGACTATTCTGAAGTTCTTATTTTGATTCGATTTGAACTCTTTTCCTTAACAAAACCTTTGATTCTTACTGCTCTACTCGATTTGATTGAACTTCTTGCCTTAATTAGTTTTCTCTTGCCTTATTTGTTATTTGCTGATTCTTGCCAATTGTTTTCTTAATTGAACTCATGCTCATTTACCCCTAAGTACCTACTCTATACCCAAGTCTTACTTGATTCCCTTCCTTAGATACTTGTCTTGCTTTTACTGTTGATTTATTATCGCTTGATTAAGGGGAAGACCTAGTGATTTTACGTGTGTGAGTGATTCTGTGAATTTCCCTAATTGCTACATAATTGATCTCCAACCTTATTTATTTAACTTTTGACTACTATATATGCCTTTACCTATTCTCACTTCAAAGACGAACAATAGTTCAAAAACTACCACTTTTACACTTTAAAAAAAAGACTCTCTCTGCTCTTTTTGCTGCTTGTGATCTCTGTTATTCTAGCCGACTGCAAGCCAAGTATGAAAATTGCATAATACCTTTCCCACATTTTGTATTTTCTTTAACTAGGTATGCTTCTGATTAATTTTCAAGAACCTAGACCTATGTGTTTATTTACTTCATTAGTTCATATGGCCTGAGCCATCCTTGCTTCTGTTTACAACTTACCCAGCATGACAAATACTGTCTATTCAAATTTGTGATTAGCATGTTTCCTATGCTTGCTTTGTTTGCTATATTGTTTAACATATCTGCATATGTAACTAAACTTGTTTGACTAACTACTGTTTATCTAGCATGAACCCTGTTTTTATGTGATTAGTATGCCTTAACTTGTTAGTACTTGCCTAGAATAAGTTCTTGCCTATTCTGCCTCACTCCTCCTAAGTTACCTAATCTCCTTAGAGTGACTCTGGCTATGTTTTTCTGTCCTCAACATGTTTCTGATGTGATCTTAGCTGCATGACTTGCATTCTGTCTAACCTACTTGTTCTATAGAACCCCTAAAAAACTCTATGTATCTTGTTGTTTGTGTGCTCCATTAAGGTGTACTCTATATGTGCCCAACCCTCTTCTCCTTGTGTGAAAGTTGTTCCTAAAGCTTGTTTATTCTATGATTTGTATCCTGATTGCAGACTGTTTTCATTCTTTCCTCAAACTTTTTATCACTAAATCAATACTGGTTTTTCAGAAATTCTTTCAATCCCACGGCCTTTCTTTATACTGTCTATGAAACTCTTTCAAACCATTATGCACTTCCACTTACTCCTAAAATACTAGGTCTTGCGCCTCTGGTATGTGTACTTCTTAAAGACCCTTGAGATCTCTTTGAACTCTAGAATATCAGGGCTGGCACTTCCTCACTACACCTAAATCAGTTATTATTTGAGAAAGGTCTAGCTGTGAGCATTGCTCGGGATCCTTGAGGTCCTTAGGAAATTATTTATCGTGACAATGGTAACAATAATTAAATTTATAAATGGGATTCTAAAAATACGTGATCTATTCCCGAGCTAGTTTGTAAGGGTGGTTAGTGCTAAAACGTGAAGTAAAGTGATAGATATTGAGTTAACTAAAGCAATAATCGAACCAGTAAGGGGGTGTTTTCTGGGCGCAAAACCAACCAGTAGACACCTCAAAACCGAGCCTATATCGGGCTTGTCGAGGGTAGTTGGGAAGGGGATAACAAGTAAAAATATAGTTGAGTAAGGCTATATACTATAGTGTTGAGCCAAATAATGAAGAACAAATGAAGAAACAATAAAATGCTACGGCGATCTCGGAATATGCTTATTCGACAAACTAAGGGTATAGTTAACAATCAAAATGACTTGAAACCAGAGAGACATTAGAGAAAGGGGAAGGGATATCTCTTTTGTAAGACAATTGGAGATATCATACAAGGTGTTGGTGACCCTTCTTTTATAGAAAAGGGGCATCCAAACTTAGTACAGAATACATAGTACAACAAAAGAATGAGATGTGACAGCCTGTTTTTCTTATGTCGTATGAGGACTGTGTCAAGCCACTTGGACAAGTCTTGTGCACCCGATGCATCTCTCGAGGGGTATATTCGCCCATCAGGGCCTTGGTCGATGCCCGATCTAGTTAAGGCATTGGTAGATCTCAAGGGAAGTAACCGAACCAAGATCCCGTGCCTTCGGGATTTACTCTACAAAGCATTATGTCAAGGGAAAATCGGTCTCCTGATTTCCCCGCGCACAGATAGTCTCCGCATTTCTTAGAGGGAAGTGATAAGAAATGTTTTTAACACTCTTCCTCGTAGGCTCTCAACATGACATTATACTGATGGCACAGCCTCCCTTCACAAAAGTCGAGGCGTTTCTCCTTTCCACTTCTTCAGGACCATTGGAAGTATCATGACTCCTTGCTCCTCAGGGCTGCATCATTGTTATCGTTCCATGCTGCCATTTCATTGCTATCATTTTAGCTTTCGTGAACGCATTTCTACCATTTGAGGGCGGTAATGGCGTCGTCGGTTACTTTTCTTTCCCCTATATATATGGGGCTTTTTTGTGATCAGTTCTTCATTAAAACTCCCTTCGATATCTGCACTTCTTGCCTATCCTACTATTTTTCCAGCCGTAGTTGTTCTACAATGTTTGAGGCCTATGGCCTTAAGATCCTATGTTAGACACGCCATGGGCCAGCTCTCGATCTTTCCCTGGCGGGACGGGCTTGTCCCGCTATGATGTTGTTGTTGTTATCCCCGTTGGCTTGGTATGGCGACGTGGGAGGTCGATTTCCTCTAACCTGGAGAAAGATTTGGATTATCCACCACTGCTCAAGAGGGGGCTCGAATTATACACCGCTGCTCACCCTCCTTTCTCAGCCTGGTGTGTTACACACCTTTTGGATTCCAGGGGGCGTGGTGATGGTCTCAACTAGGCTGTTGCCTCTCGAGCCGAGGTGACATCTCAAGAAGTGGCTTCGGGTAAGCATACTGGCGGAGTCTGTGCTAGCCAAATTTTTTGCCCAGCCACTTCTCACCTTCTTTCGGTATCCCCCTCGTCATTTTGCTCTTCTCCTAGCTTCCTTTTGAAGATGCCATTACAGGAAGATTGGGACGAGATCCTTGTGGGGGCCGGACTTGGAAGATATTGTCTTTGAGGTCATACGCCTGGAAGAACGATATCAAAAGTGCTATATGTACATAGGACTCTCCCTTGGATCTCTCTGCCCCCTTCCCCTTTTTCTTTTTGTAAAGATCTCTTGCAGGCTTTTGTAATCATGTAAGATGTAATTGTATATAAGGATTTCTATGAATACAAATATGCTTTTTCCTGACTTCTGCTTTCAATCCTTGCCTTTCTTTGGTATGTTTTTGTGCCTTCGAAAGTCTTTATTCGTTGTCAACTGCTGGCGTGTGATTCAGATGGAAGCGTTTCCCTGGATCCCATGTTGATCGGTATGGCTTTTTTCAAGCCCGATAATCAAGCTTCCGATCGAGCTTAAATTGACCTGATAGATTCAAGTCGTTGAGTCTCTCGGATTACATGGGGATAATTGATGGTATCTCGGGCCCCTTGGGAAAGGCATTAAGAGAAGATTATATCCTTAGGTACGTGAGGGTCCCTTTGGGACCATAGATAGCCCTCTGGAGCGTATGTGTTTGACTTTATTTCGAGGGGTTGCCCATGCTCGGGCGCTACTTTGATTTTGCTTGGAGCTTTTGACCGATGCAAGATGGCCTTGCGGAGGACCCTTTGTATTTCGCATGGGATAAACAACTTTGGATCACCGGGTCCTAACCTCGAAGGTACAGATAGTGCCTTTGGGCTCTGTGGCGGTCTTTTAGGAGGAGGCTCACTATTTCCTTCAGCGGGGGCCTTTGTGTGTTGGTATCGTATTGGCAAAGGAGTTGCTTAGTCTTTTGGGGCTCTGCCATGATGGGGCCGCGGGGCTGACTTGTAGCTCCAGTATTGGAAATGGTGCTGCGGGTTGATGCCCATGGGTTGTTTTTTGATTTTGATATTTCTTTAAATGCGATGCGCGGCTGCCTACGCCTGCTTTCTGGGACACTCAGAGTCTGCCACCAACGGTCGTTTGCTTGGGGAAGGCGCATGTCGGACTTCGGGCGAATCATCCCTCCCGGTGTTGGCCGCTGATGTTGCTCCGTCGAAACCCTCTACCACTTGTTTGGAGGGATAAGGAGATGTCCCCCAAGGGGTACATCTCTTGCTCTCCTTCTTGTACCTAAAACTTTCTTTTGTAGGCTTGTGATGGCCTTAGATCCGGGCCCGTACGTTGAGGACCCGTGCCTCGGATAGTTTCGGGCTTGATATGAAAAAATCTATCTAGTTTCGGGCTTTGTCACTTTTCGCCCTTAGGGCTAGTTTTCCCTTTCTCTTTGCTATACTAGTTGTAGTAAAAAACGGTGGTTTCAGAGTACCTTAGGGGCAACTCCGTCCGTGCTGGAATTACTTGCGGGGAGCTAGGGGCTCGAGTGCTAGCTTGGGCTTTGGAGGGGATGGATGCTTTGGCCAGGGTTTCTACCTCCAGGGTCGAGTTCTTGCAACTTGTGACAGTGACAAAGTTAGGCCGGGTGTGGGTGGGAAAATTCCGAATTTGATCCTCTGTAGCTTGGAGCTGAGATAATCGGTGTTTGGAACGAAGTGACATTAGGCCGAACCAAGGCAAGTCGAGGAACGGTGACTTGTCCGTGAGATGTTGTTGGCGTTTAAGCTGAGTTGAAGCGACTCCTCGATTGAAAGAAGGGGGGGTCAAAAAGTTAGTTTTTATGGCCTTCGAAGAGGAGTATTCCTATCAGGCTGGTGCAGGGGGCTCCTTTTCCCGGAAGAATTGGCTCGGGCTAGGAGGACAATCGCAGAGCTTGGTTTTTTTTTGCTGAGGCCGTAAAGGATGACTTTTTGACAGGTTGTACTCCTTTCGGCGGGGGACACAGATTTTACTATTTTTTTGACATTTTTTTCATACGATCGTAGGGTGCCCGCAGATAGAGAGGGCGCCTTTCGTGCATTATATATATATAAGAAAGGGTTTGGAGTTTTGTTTCTTTGATACCTTTATTGTTTTTGACCGGGCGGGCCGATTTTGGCATATGGTAGGGCCATTGTAGGTTCAGATTTGATCAGATGTGTCAGGGATTCCTAAGTGTGATATTTGGTGTGAACAGGCACCGAGACTTTTCGCGCTTAGCCCAATTGTTTTGAGTCGAGTCCCTTGAGTCGGGCTTTGGTTCGAGACTTCGTGAGCCTTTCGTGCTTGCGCGGGCAGGCAGCGGTTGCCTCCATTTTTTACCTTCTGTCATCGCAACTATTCTTGGGCCCAGTCTCCGAGTTATGCCGTGGCTCGAACTTTATTAGTCTTCAAGCTTTTCTCATTTGTATGGGTAGAAGATGGTGATTCTTCGTGCACCGGGCTGAAATGATTTTGCAGGCGTGTGGCTTGGAGATTCGACCGGCCGATGATGGTATTATTTGTGCTTTTTAGCAGTACCCGCAGCTTAACTTCTTTTTGGCCGGCTGAATTTGACCCTTAGTCTTTCGCGATATTCCGGCCGGTATATTGGTATTCATGCCGTGCCCTTAGGTTTTTTGTGATTTTTGGGTCCAGTCTCAGTGTTGCATTGCGACTCGAGCTGTAGTTGAACCTTAAATCATTATTGAGATTTTGACCAGTGATAGAGGCATTTATGTCATGCCCTTTGGCATATTGTGGTTGATTTATTCTCGGGTTCAGTCTTCGATTCAGGATCCGATTCGAGCTTAACTTGCCCTATAGCCCGTTCGAGATGGCAATAAAGGTTTTTGTTTTCTGCCCTTGGGCGCTTGGCGACTTTCCGGGTCCAGTCTCCGAGTCGCATTGCGACTCGAGCTGTAATTGACCCTTTAATCTTTTCGGAGGTTCCGGTTAGCGATATTGGCATCAATGTCATGCTCTTGGAGCATTATGATTTTTGGGTCCAGTCTCCGAGTTGCATTGAGACTCGAGCTGCAATTGACCCTCAAATCTCATTTGAGCTCTCGGCCAGCGATGGTGTCCTTTCTGTTGCTTGGTCATTGAGACCTTTTAGTATGGGGCCCGGAGTCTTTGCTTAGTTAAATATTTTGGATCTGGTTTCCAAATCGGGTTACAACTCGAGCTCGCTTTAATACTCAAGTTGTCAATTTTCAAGCTGGCGACAATGGCTTTTATGCTATATGGTCGTAGAGACCTTTCAATATGAGGCCAGGAGGCTTGCTTAGCTGGCGACAATGGCACTTACACTGTTTGGTCGTAGAGACCTTGTGATATGAGGCCCGGAGTCTTTTTGAAGGCTTTGCTTCCTCTCGTTAAGGTCTTATTAAATATTTTGCCTGACCCGTCGTCAATTCTGAAAGAACCTCGATTTCAAGTCGTAATCGGTGATGTTTTGAGCACCTCGTAAGGTTCATAGCTCGTAGGTCGAGTAGATCAACGCTCTTGTGATTTTGGAGCCGACGTGGTCGGGACTCATTTTTTGCTTGTTGAGGGAAGCCTGTTTTTAACTAGTTCTTTTTAAGTAGATTCGGAGGATTTTTTAGCGATAGTTGGGCGTCCCCGAGTCTCCTTTTTTGGGCTGTAGCAGCCGTTTTTACCGGAGTCATGTGCGTTTGTCCGGGGCCATTTTTGATCCTGAGAAGCAGTTTTAGGCATCTACACCGAGGGTTTTCCCTTTAAGGATTCTTACAAATGCGACGTATAGCCTAAACTGCGAGATTTTTCATGCCTGTTGAGGTCTTACAGTTTGCCATGCCTGTTGAGGTCTTACATTGTATGGAGAATAAATTTGGTTATGCCGAGGCTGCCCGCTAGGGTCTTACAATTTCGGATTTTCTAGTACATGGCGATTGGAGATAATTTTTCGAGTTACCGAGTTCTGCTCAATCTTAAAGACAACATTTTGCGAACCCGGAGATGCATTTGCAAGGGCTTTATGAGCCCGCAATTTTGACCCAGAGGTAGGATGGATGCTGAATCGTTTTAAGTCTCCGAGTGTTTCGGGATATATTCGATGGAGAGGCCTCTATCGGGGGTATGCTGCGATTTGTTTCTTTTTGGAGAGTAAGGTGTTGGAGATATACTTTGATCCATTGATGCGATATACGTGCTATCGTGCTGAATCGACTGGATGTTAGGCCAAGTCGGGTTGTTTTGCTAATTTTCACATTGCTTTATTCTTGATTAGGAGGTATTCTCTTTTCTCATAAAAAGAAGGGGGTATTTTCGGTTGCCCGATCTAATAATACATGCACTCGCTTTAGCGAGGTTTGGCTATATTGACCATTTTGGCTTGGTACATCATTTCCCTGTAGGGACCTTTGTTCGATGCTCCCATAAGTCCGGTGGATTTCAGGGGGAATGCTCCTAGCTTCTTTGAAAGCTGGCTGTAAGGATGGCTCCGGCGTGTGCTTTTATGAAAGAGTCCGTTAACATGGCGAATGAGTCTATAGAGTCAGGATCCAGGTTATGGTACCACATCATGGCCCCCTTTGAAAGTGTTTCTCTGAATTTTTTCAGCAGTACGATTCAATCTCGTCGCTCTTTATGTCGTTACCTTTTACTGCATAGGTATACACGGTGACGTGTTCATTAGGGTCGGAGGTGCCATTGTACTTGGGGAGTTCCAGCATTTTGAACTTCTTCAGGATAGGTTTCGGGGCTGCTTTTTCGAGGAATGGCCTTTGAATGAATTTCTTCGAGTCTAAACCCTTAAGGATCAAAGGAGTGCCTGTGATCTGATCGATCCTAGAGTTATAGGTCTCGACCCTTTTATCGTTGGTTGCGATCATTTTTTCTCCTGATTCGATCCTGTTGGTGAGGTCCTCGAGCATTTTTACGATGGCGGGATCGGCCACTGACCCGCTGTTTCTTGATCTTTATAGTATTCATTCGGCGGGGGGAGCTTTATCCGGTTCCACTGCGCTGGGGGTTCTTGGATGGCTTTGCAGCTGAGCGATGGATAGTTGCTGTGACTGCAACATTTCAAAAATAACATGAAGACTAACTTCCTGTTCTTCCCGGACAGGGGTCTTTTGCGCTTCCTGTTGGTCGCTGTGTCGCTCCTGTCGCCGTGAGAAGTTTGGTCTACTTGCTGAGCGTCCTGTGATTCTGCGTCCACCAGGATTGGTCCGGGAATGCCATTAGGATTCTGCGGAGATGCTCCAGCGGCCGGGACAACCATGCCATTTTCCCTATAGTCTTCGAGGTTATTATTCTCAACTCTGTTTATCGATCTGGACATTTTGACCGGCAATCAAAAGATCTCGGGCAAGAAAAAGTGTGAAAGATATCGTGTGTTTAAGTGACGAAACTAGCAAGAAAATAATCACTA
The DNA here is from genome assembly GCA_026770625.1 of Nicotiana glauca. Taxonomy (NCBI): domain Eukaryota; kingdom Viridiplantae; phylum Streptophyta; class Magnoliopsida; order Solanales; family Solanaceae; genus Nicotiana; species Nicotiana glauca. Next base: position 67,942 of record MU682228.1, on the reverse strand, counting down.
TTATTTTTAGCCCCACTGTGTACGCCAAACTGTTTACCGTGAAAATGGTAACAACAACTACATTTGTAAATGGGATTCTACAAGAACTTGATCTAATCCCAAGCTAGTTTGTAAGGGTGGTTAGTGCTAAAACGTGAAGTAAAGTGATAGAGATTGAGTTAACCAAAGCAATAATCGAACCAGTAAGGGGTTTTTTTCGGGCACAAAACCAGCCAGTAAACACCTTAAAATCGAGCCTCGAGCCTATCTCGGGCTTGTCGAGGGTAGTTGGGAAGGGGATAACAAATAAAAATATAATTGAGTAAGACTATATACTATCAGTATTGAGCCCAATAATGAAGAACAAACGAATAAACAATAAAATGCTAAGGTGATCTCGAATATGCTTATTCGACAAACTAAGAGAATAGTTAACAATCGAAATGACTTGAAACCAGAGAGACATTAGAGAAAGAGGGAGGGAGAATATTATTGCTCTTTTGTAAGACAATTGGAGATATCATACAAGGTGTTGGTGACCCTTCTTTTATAGAAAAGGGGCATCAAAACTTAGTACGGAATACATAGTACAATAAAAGAATGAGATGTGACAGCCTATTTTTCTTATGTCATATGAGGACTAGCGTCGAGCCGCTTGGACAAGTCTCGTGGACCCCGGATGCATCCCTCGGGTGTATCTTCGCCCATCAAGGCCTTGGAAGATGCCCGATCCGGGCAAGGCGTTAGTAAATCTCGAGGGAAGCGACCAAACCGAGATCCCGTGCCTTTGGGATTTACTCTTCGAAGCATTATGTCGATGGAAAATCAGTCTCCTGATTTCTCCATGCACAGGAACTTTCACATACCTAGACATGAAATTGACTATGGAACTTTGGGCATTTGAGACTACTGGAGGCTTGGAAATCACTTTGGTCCTACTTCAGGCTCCCTATAGTTTAATTTCTATTCTGTTTATGTAATTCATTCATTTATTGGTTTGTAATAATTATTGTAAACAAACATCAGGGTGACTAGTAAAAAATGAGAGGGTAGTGGCATATTGTGAGTAAAGTTGGGTAGATAACATGCCTATAAGATTTCTTTTGATGTGCTTGTTAGATAATATGCCTATATGATCTGCTTTGGCTCAGATAAATCTTGCATGCTTTACTTTTACACAATTAGGAGCCATGCTTATAGGACCTAAATCAGCTTCAATAGAAATCATGCCTAAAGGGTCTAAATTAGACTTAATAGAAATCATGCCACAGGGATATCGCTTTGGTCAAATAAATTCTGCTTGTTCCGCCTTATGCTTTAATAGAAACCATGCCAAAGGATCTAAAATTAGTCTAACTTTGACTCACGCCTATAAGTTCTGAATCAGATTAACTAACCTACTAATTTCTCAATCAATATCATTAGGAAGCATGCCTATAGGATTCAAATTGCCCGTTTAAAACTGTTTACTGTTTTACTGCATCAATGATTAGATATCATGTTCATAGGATATCACTATTACACGCCTAGCCAAGCCTGTAGGGTGACTAAGATTCCGCAAACCTATCAAAACTTTGCCTTGTTATTTGAGACTGCTCATATTCAACAGGTCTAAAAATCATTAGACAAATGGATTCAGTTCTTTCACACTCTGGTCCTAATTCGATACTGTATACTCTCTGCTCGCCTAGATATCATGTTCTAAGGTTTTTTCTCTTAAATATCTGAAACTATTATTTGAGACGTGTATTTACTTGTTCTGTTTGTGGGGGTAAAATGTGAGCCTTTAATTGTTCCCTATTTAATGCATTCCTAATTGTTTTTGATTGACGTCTAGATTTTTCTCCTTTGAGTACCTTAGGATGGTCTATAACTACCTAAATTAGAGGTCCTGAATACCTCCAGGGCCACAAGGAAGGGACGGGTAGTGCATGCATAGGACATCTTTCAAGGTTGCTAGAACGCTTTAGGCTATAACCAAGGGGAGGGAATCGGGTAGTAAGTATATGATGATTACGCGTTAATCTCACATGTATCCCCTTATCGAGGAGTGATTACCGGGCATTGTGTGGGTATGATCCTTTAGGCTAACCAACCTAGGACTCCACTCTTCCCAATTCCATATGTGTTTTTGATTTTATAAACTTTCTTCTATTTACATATACATGTGCAAATTTATCTCTTGCGTGAATCATATATGTATTTAGAATATAAAAATATCCCATTATTTGCAAATACGTGGTGAAATTATTACTTGTTCAAATGACTAATTCATATAAAGTTCGGCCGGGACCAACCGTTGTGGACCGCGAGGGGTGCCTAACACCTTCCTCTCAAGGTCATTTAGAGCCCTTACCCTAATCTCTGGTAATTCAAACTAGTTTCATGAGTTAATTACTCCATGTTCCCTAACGAACTTTAATCCGTTAGGTGGCGACTCTTCAAATACTCAATTCCCAAAAGGAAAATAGTTGTTCCCCATGAAATGTCGAAACCCGGACGTTCTCCGCGATGAGGTAAAAAGGAGGCTCGATAGCATGGCGACTCTACTGGGGATATTTAGGCTCTTACCATAACAAACTATTTTTATGAATCAGTTTAAGCATGCTCTATCCCATGCACCCTGTCCACTTATTTGAATTTTAACTGTTTATTTAAGAATTTATGATTTCTTTATTTTCCTGAAACCAACTTGTCTCTTTGTTTTCTTCTTCTGTAACTGTCTTTCAATTATTTAAATACTGCATTTATTATTTTATTACGTGAAAATACTTGACAACATGCTGTTATTATTTCATATATCATACTCCATATCATATTCCACTCGTGCATATCAAAATCCTATAGCAACGCTTGATGAGTGGTTGCGCTCTTCCAGTTTATTACCCTTAAATTTGGAAAGGCTTAGCAAGTCCTACCGTACCTTCCATGATGAGCTTTCTATCACTTCTCTGGGCCACATCCACCACAGAGTGTTCATGTTCATTGTGTGCTTCTTGGGCCTGATAGTATTCCCAATGAAAAGGGAAAGAATCCACACTAGGTTGGCCAAGGTCGCGAAGACTTTGATGGAAGGGATCAATGGACAGATATACATCATAGTCCCCATGATCATAGCCGAAATCTACAGGGCTCTAGAGCGCTGTTAAAGAGGGGTCAAGCATTTCGAGGGTTGTAGCCTGTTGCTGCAGTTGTGGTTATTAGAACATCTTCAAAGGGGCAAGTATCGCCAAGAATTTCTGCGAAGGGCTTGGAATGACCATATTCCCTTCCATCACCCCAAGCAGATGACCTACATTCCAGACAGGTTCACTCAGCCGAAAAGTGCCAAAGAGTGGGTCGAGTTCTTCGACAATCTGACGGAAAAACAAGTGCAATGGATGTTTGAATGGTTTCCAACAGACGAATTCATCATCAGAACCAGGGACGTTCCACACTTGGTACTGATTGGATTGAGAGGAATAATATACCCTTATGTCCCTATCCGAGTTATGAGGCAAGTAGGCAGGAAACAGGTTGTACCAAGGATTGCTAGTCATTTCATAGAAGACTTTCAGGACGACAACGTCCCTTACAAGTGCCAAGCCCAGCACATGTGGTACTGCAAAATCATTGTGGAAAAGAACATCATTGAGCATGACAGGTATCATGCGGGGTGCGAACCTCTCTACCAGCATGGTTAGAAGACAAGCTAAAGGGAATAGTGAGGCTAGGAGTCGGTCGAGGGAATAGAATCATATACAAACAAGCTGAAGCTCAAGTCAAATACAACAGGCTGCGCAAGAGGGTCCACGACTTTGAAAATGACTGTCGGGAAATACATGAGAGGAATGTGAGGTTGATCGAATAATGGAAAGAAATGGCAGTCACTTCCAACAGAAAGCTGGAATATCTGGAGCGAGGGTAGTGGAGCTGGAGGGTAAAGTCATAAAGATAATTGAGGATTTCCAGAACGCTGAAGGAACTGAAGGAGGACATTTGGCCAGAGCCTACTTGTTGCTGGGTCTGCGCGAGCTAGGGGACCTGTACAATGGAGTCAGGAAGATCGATTCTGGGGAAGGTCCACCTGGGACCAAATAGACTAGATTTATTTGCTTTCCTAAAATGTAATAAGGCCAAGTGCCAATAGTGACTTATTTTTCTATTATCTTAGTGTCATTTTGGGATTCGTCTATTTTTCATATTATGAAATGAGGCATTTCTAAAGTTCTCCAAATCTATTTGTTACTAGTCCTACCTCGGTCACAATGAGGATCCCAAATTAGGACGCAAATTTACATTCCCGTAATATGTGTTAAATACTGCAACATTTCAAAACCCCTACTAACTTTTACCTTTTTGCTTTTCCTTTATTTTGATTATTCCCATTCCCTAAGGTTGGTTCACTCATACGGGCATCATCAACGTACCATACCATATCTAGAGGCCCTCCACCAACTCTTTCTCCAAGCAATACAAAAATCAAAGAAAAAACAAAAATGGACGACTTAAGTGGTATTCAAAAGGAGAATGTTAAGAACGCAGAAACTTCAAACGGTCAGAGTACTCCCGCACCAAATGATCTAGTCTTGAGATTGGAACAAAAGATACTGGAGCTACAAGGGGAGCTTGAGCAGGTTCGCAACCTGGAAAACTTGTCACTCACCCTAAATATCCCCAAAATCAACCAACAAAACACAAAGAACCCAGCGCCTCCCCAAAACACAGAAAACCAACACCCACAAAACCCTCTTGCACCACATCAATACACAACCCTACCTCAAAATCTCAATCCCTTACCAATACCAAATCTGCCCCAATACCACCACCAACCAATCCAGTACCCACCAACCTCCACTTACCATACTCCCCAAAACACGCCACAAACCATTCTCGATCCTCAAAACTCAACCAATGACCATCACTACACCCAGGTCCCTGAAACTCATCAAAACAACCCTATATATGTGGAGACCATACCTCACACTACTCAACCACCTTCCTATACACCAGAATCCTCTGAGAAGGACCTGCTCATTAAAAACATGGCTGAAGAACTCAAGAAATTGACAAGTCGGGTTGAGGGTGTCAAAGGCGGCAAAGAGATAGAAGGTTTGAATTATAAAGACCTATGCATACAACCAGATGTAGAACTGCTGGAGGGGTACAAACCTCCTAAGTTCGAGATGTTTGATGGTACAGGTGATCCTAGGGTTCATCTAAGGACCTATTGTGACAAGCTTGTCGGGGTCGGAAAAGATGAAAAGATCTGGATGGAACTCTTTATGAAAAGTCTTACTGGAGATGCTTTGTCCTGGTACATTAGCCAGGATCCCAAGAAATGGTCCAATTGGGTGAGTATGGCGTCTGATTTATGGACCGGTTCAGGTTCAACACAGAAAATCAACCAGATATTTTCTACATCCAGAATTTCAAGAAGAAACCCACCGATACTTTCCATGAGTATGCTACCCATTGGAGGTCGGAAGCGGCCAAAGTTAGACCATCTTTGGACGAAGAATAGATGAACAAATTCTTTGTCATAGCACATGATCCATAGTATTATAAAAGATTGATAGTTATTGAAAACCATAAATTCTCTAATATCATCAAACTTGGGGAAAGAATCGAGGTAGGCATCAAAAGTGGGATGGCAACAAATTTTGAGGCATTGCAAGCCACAAATAAGGCATTGAAATTAGGCGGTATATCAAAGAAGAAAGATTTTGGGGAAGTAATGGTGGCTCAAGGCCCGAAATCTCTACTTACCTATCGAACACCTCCATCCACAAAATAAGCATCACCACCCACATATCAACCATCATCTCCCAGATATTCCCAACCAGCCACTATCTATTATACCTATAACTCCCAACCGTCTCATTTCTAGTCACCTCCGACTCGCCAAAATTATCCAAGACCAAGATACAATTTTGACTGCAAGCCACCCAGACAATACACTACTGCTGAACCCAATGACCAGCTGCATGAAAGGTTGAAAGCCGCAAGTTATGTCACTCATGTTCCCTTTGTGACACTAGAGAATCCATCCCAATGGGTCAATCCTAACAAAACTTGTGCGTACCAATTCGGTATAAAGGGGAACACCACTGACAAATGCCGAGCATTGAAAGACAAGATCCAGACGTTGATTGATAACAAGGTCATATAGGTAAAGGAAGCCACACCCAATGTTCGCAACAACCCTCCTGCTGATCATAGATGTGGTGGAATGCATATGATTGAGGGAAACAAAGAGTGGGATCCTGAGGTGTCGATTGGGCTTATTCGGGAAGGTGATGACTTTAAAACCTTAATCACACTCACTCATATTGTAGTACAAAAGCAGTCACCAATCGAGGTTGAGGTAGCCACATCAGTTCCACTTGAGGTAGAAGTGGCTCCACCCATAGTCACCCTGTTCCATTTAAAGTAGAAGTGGTCGCACCTTTTAGAGTGACAGTATAAACCACACCTCCTTTTGATTCAAAAGCAATACCTTGGGATTATGTTGCCAAAGCTAGGAGAAAAGGAAAGGCAAAAATGGAGGAATCTAATGCTGCACAAGGAATGGCTATGACCGGAAGAATCTATACACCTGAACACCTGGGAGAACCAAGTAAGGATGCCACTGCCAAGCAGCCCATTACTGAAACAGGGTCGGATGACCTTTGGAGGAAAGTACAAGCGAGGGAGTATTCCATCATTGATCATTTGAACAAAACCCCAGCTCAGATATCCATCCTTTCACTGTAACAAAATTTTGTAGCACACAAGAATGCTTTAATGAAAGTGTTGAGCGAAGCTTATGTACCCAATAATATCACCAGCGGAGAAATGTCTAATATGTTAGGATTGGTGTTGGAAAGTCACAAAATTACTTTCCACGAAGATGAGTTGCCACCTGAGGGTCTGAATGACAACAGAGCACTGCACATCACAGTGCGATACGAGGACTACTTCATTGCCAGGGTCCTGATTGATGGAGGATCCAGCCTTAGTATTTGCCATTGAAACCACTGAAGAGGTTGAGCAAGGGCCTATACGAGATGTGAGAAGGGACCATGAACGTGAAGGCTTTTGATGGGCCTCAAAGAGCTACCATTGGAGAAATTAATCTATGTTTACAAATGGAGCCCACATGGTTCGATGTCGATGTGAGCACGTGATTTTTGCCTCGCATGATCTACTCCTATAGAATTCTTAGATTTAGGACTTTTCTTTTATTTTTAGGAATTAATTGCATAATTTCCATGCTTATTTGCATTTCTATGTGCATTTTTAATTTAACATAAATGCATAAAAATACAAAAAAAAAAAATGCATTGCAATTAGGATTTAATTTTTACATATTTTTAAAATTAATAAGTAATTAGGATTTACAAAGGAAAAGATACAAAAATCACAAAAAATAGTTCATTGTTGCACTTTTAATTTTGGTTTGGAATTTTTGGTTTAATTAGTTGTGATAAATATTAGAGTTAATTAATTTAATTTAGTAGGATAATTTGGGTTAGGAATTAAGTTAGGCTTTATTTTATTTTTTTTAAAAAGAAAAAGGAATTAAAAGAAATAATAAAAGGAATTGAATTGAATTGAGGAAATTAAAATTGTGGACCAAATCCGAATTGCCCAAGTCCAATACAAAAACCCGCCCCAAATTACCCCGATCCAGCCCAAACCCGTTCCCCACACTCGGTCCAGCCCTCCCTTGAATCAAAACGATGTCGTTTTGTCTATAACAAATCCCAACCGTCGAGGTTCCTTGATCGGACGACTGGGAAGCTGGGCTTGTTTGATATATAATTGTCCAAAGGGACCCCACCCCTTAAAACCCCTACCCCCTCCGTCTCTCACCTGATCATCAAAGACTCACTTAGCCTCGTTGTCCTCCGCCGCAAACCGCCAGCCGTAAAACGCCTCTGCCGGAGGCGATCACCCAAAGGCCACCAAATTAATACCACTTGACCGCCTTCCCCCCCTCTTTCCAAATCCATGCCCCTTTTCCCTCAAATCCCACCCAAACTATTCGAATAATCGAAACCCTAGCCGCCGTCTCCGCCGTGTCCGGCGGCACTGACCCTAACCCTCCCCAAATGAACACCACAAGACCACCAAATCACCCTCATGCTAAATCCACAACCTATTTCCTTCAAATACCCCTCAAGATCCTCGAATATTAAATCGAAAATAAAGCCATAGAGTTCAACTTGTATTATGAGTTTGCGAGGTTTCTCCTCCAGTTTTCACGAGTTTTAGGCTTAATTTCACCATGGGATAATATCATTTGACTGTTATTGACAAAGAACAATGGATTAACTTTACCTCGCGGTTGAAATTGGAAGGTCAGTCGTGTTCGCGCTTAATTGGTAAGTTTTCTTAGTTTTATTTTGCATGTGAATTTTAATCTAGTTTGTGCATTGATTTTTGCTTGCCGGTTTTCTCAGAGTTGTTTTGTTTAAGTTTTTGATTTTTCTTCTCTTTTCGTACTGACATAGCTTGGTTCTGCTTTATTGATTAATTTTGTTTGTTTTCTTTTTCTGTTTGACTGATAAGTGATAATAGTAGCTTTTAATTCTGATTTCTAGTAGTTAATTGAAGCTTGAAAATTAGAGTGTTTGGATTTGCATTCCAATATTGGGGTTTTGTTTTAATTGAATTTTGTTTGGTTAGTACTGAATAATCCAAAGTCTTATAATTAACCATGGTCATCACTGACCAAGTTAAAAGGGCTGGTTAGTCGGACTTGGGTTTAGTCTAACCTAGGTTAATAATTTTAGGTAATATTCAGGGGGTCTTAAGGGTAATTGGGGTAATTCAATTAAGGAATCCTGCAGTAACTGAAAATAGAAGCCCCTAGAACCTTCTAGATTGGGGTTCTAGTCTGAATTTCAGAAATTAAGTGGTGTAACTTGGGTAACAAGTCAGTACCTTAAGGTTTTTTTAGCAAAAGCTTAACTAAAAAGGTACTAAAGGGGTAAACTTAAAATATGAAGTTGCCCTAGTAACTTGCCTATAAAGGCATTGATACTTAGAGCTAAAGGAAGAGATTTTGAGCACTGAAAATTTCTGAAAAGTTCCAGGCGACTGAGTTTTCTAAATTTACTGTTCCATTGAAATTTTTCTGAGATCCTTGAGGTTTTCTTTGTTAAAACGATCTCTCAATATTCAGAAGTTGAAAATGAGTTGAACTTGGTTTGATATTCAAGTATTTGGGTCAGCTTTGTTTGGATTTTGATATCTGGTTTTACTGATATATTACTGGTTCAAGTGTGGGTTTTAAGTTGATCTTCTTCCGTTATTCCTGGGCCATTTTGCTGCTGAAATATTGTCCCTACTACTGCTGTTGCTAAACCTGCTGTCTCACTTCTTCTTTGTTTTTTTCTTCTTCCGAATACAAATTTCTGATTTCTTCATGATGTAAAGCTTGATTTAAGGATGAAATGGAAGCATTATTTTACTTTAGTTCTTTGTTTCCTTGACTGATGGTCATGTTCCTTCATTTACTCATAGTGTAGTCTTAGCTGAATTCCATTTAAGTAGTCAAATTCTCATGCTGTAGTTAATCGTGGACTGTGGAGACTGTAATGTGTTTGGATTTCATTGGCTGTTTAGCTTTAGTGTTATAAGTCAAATTTGCAATCCATGTTATCTGAATGTAAAAAGAATTTGGGAATAATTAGATTTTATTACTGTCTAGTATGTGTAAGCTTGATATTTATGTAGTAGGTTGGTTAGACTATAGTAATTGAGCTACATTTTTCATGAAGTATGAAAATCATCAGTAGTTTGATCTATAATGGTGCTGATTCTTGTTGAGTGTCTTCAGGGTTCTGTGGTCACGTTTTTTAAATATTAGTTCAAGTTCAAATTTGGAATATTGTAAGAGCATGAAAAATGATTATAGGATTAATATGTTTATTGGTATAAGTATATGTTCTGGGCTGGTAGATGCTTAAAATGGTTCTAAATTAACTCTGATCCATGTGTTAGTGTTTAGTCCCCAATTTTAGTATTTTAATCGCTTGACGCAAGTTAAGAAACCTGCAAATTTTCAATTGTTCTTCTTTTTAGATTGAACGTGATCCCCTGTCTTCTTTCTCGTTCGTTTTGGACATGCTCCACTCGCGTTGGGCTTGTGCTGAGGCTCAAATTTTAGACAGCTTGCACGAACAAAGCTGAATGAATTTTCTTTCTCCATAGGCTGGTTTTGAGCCCAATATGCTGGAACCCCTGATTCATTATCGGGGTTGATGATTTTAAAAATTGGATTATAGGCTTTGGGCCTTTCAAGTTAAGTGGCAGACTTGAACTAAGGTTTTCTCCAATAATGGAGATCGTCCTTGTTTGAGTTTGGACTTGATCTTGGGGCCTGAATTTTCTTAAATACTTTGATGTTAGTTAATTCATAATGTTAATAAATTTAGTTTTTTTTAGAATAGCGACAAACCTTAATAGATAACAATAGTTCATCTTTAGGACATCCTTTTAAAATAAATTGAGGTGCACCGCGCCAAACAAAAATCACAAGTTTGCGTGGCCCTCTTTAATTATACCTTTAAAATCTTTAGAACACGGGGGGTTTCCATTTAGCAAATTTTCATGGCCTCCCGCAAAGTTAACAATGCGTTAGTTGCTTTAGGCGCATTATTTAATAATTTTACCTTCTTAAACTTGGGTGTGCATTTCATGTGACTCAAACCAAATCCTAAAACATTGGATAAAATGTGTTTCGGATCGCGGGTGCATTTCATGTGACGTGATCCAAAAACACATTTTAAATGACGTTCAATCTTCCTTAAACATTAATTAAAAGCGGTAAATAATTTGAAATTGCACCATAGGCTTAACATGTACTCAAATCAGATAATTAAGCCAAATATAACAGTTGAGCAACCGTGCTAGAACCACAGAACTCGGGAATGCCTAACACCTTCTCCCAGGTTAACAGAATTCCTTACTCGGATTTTTGGTTCATGGACTGTTATACAGAGTCAATCTTTTCCTCAATTTGAGATTCGAACCAATGACTTGAGACACTATAAATCTCCCAAGTGGCGACTCTAAATCTTTTAATTGAAAAAATTCCATCTCGATTGTCCTTTAATTGGAAAAAACTCCCTTTATTATACCCTTTCCGGGGGTGTTGTAGAAAAAGGAGGTGTGACAGCTCTGGCGACTCTGCTGGGGACAAGAACCCAGAACTTTTGGTTCAGGGTTTAGAATTCGAGCTTAAATGAATTGTTATAGTAGGCTTTATTAATTATCTGATTTTGTTACATGTTTGGGCCTAATGTGCTAAATGTAGCTTTATACCACTTTGATATTTGGTGAATTGTATATATAAACTACTACGAAACCCTTCCTCTCTCTGAGTCTCCTACATCATGGAGAAGGGTGCACTTCGTGTGACTTCTCTTCTGTTTAGAGTCTTTTACCATTTAGAGCGAGGTTCGGATAAGTTGCTAAGCTGGCAGAGTTTTTGTATCCCCGGTACGCTGCCCCCCGGTTCGAGTTGTCCGCTCGAGTAAGCCAGGTCTAAAACAATAAACCCAGGTTTTTAAACCTAGAATAACAAAACCTCATGTCGGATCCCTAGTAGGAACGTTTGTTTGAATCATGTGGATTTGGCTTAAGGGACTCAACACAGGGGTTGGGTCCGTCTAGGACAGGTGGCCTGAAATGAAAAGACCATCCTGATGCATCTTACGTGCTACTTGTGCATTTATTTGCTTCGGACTTGCATGTTGACCGGCTTATAAATAATGGGAGATATTTGAAAAGAAAATAGCAACGCCAGGGTTAAGTGAGGGTAGTCACCTTTTTTGAAAAATCAATATCCAAATAGTACTGAAACTCTGCAGGATTTTTGAAAAGAAAAGAAAGATTTTTGTTTTCAAAAATAGTTGGTTTTGTCAAATCTGCCCGAACTATGCCAGTTTGATTCCCATAGGGTGTGAGATACGTAGGCAACCCTCATCAGGTCCAACTTCCCCTTTTCAAAAATAGCCCAAAAACAATAAAAACTTTAAATTTTTGCCACAAATAAGTCGGGTGACGCCATATTTGCTTAAAAATAAGCCGAATGTCCCCAAAAAGGTGATGGAAGGTTGTTTTTGCAAGAACATCCACCTTGGGTCATTTTTAATGGTTAGCGGGCACAACTTTAAAATATTCTTTCTCGAAGTGCTAAAAATCCGTATCCGCAAAGTCGAGGTTTTATTTTTGAAATGAAAATCTTGAGAAAAAATGATATTGGTTTTTCTTCTTTTAGGCTCAAATAAGTCTTTAAATCACCTTAATAAATGTGCAGGATGAGCACGAATGAAATTGAACCCTTCACAATCCTTAAGGATATCCCCTTGAAGCTCCATATGTGGTGGAATGATCTAGAAAAGGGCAGTAGAGAAACAGTGGTAAAAGTTCTGGGAGGTTTCGTCTGACTATTGAACGTCAAGCCAAGGTTGGACATAATTGAATCTTCAATACCTTTCTGGGACCCAACTCTCAATGTGTTCCGTTTCTCTGACTTTGAGCTCACGCCTACATTGGAGGAAGTTGTTGTTTATGCGGGACTTAATGGAAATCTTAGAAGCCGATATCCGTTGGCATCAAAACTGGTATCTCCCTACAGGTTCCTAGACTTGTTGAGTATTAGTCAGGATGTTCAGGACGGAAATCTATCGGAAGGGTAGTGAACACTCCATTTCTTGTATCATCGATATGGCAACCCCCGAGGTTTTGAAGAGCCAAACACTGGCCTAACACATGCCGAAAGCAAAGACAAATTGGAGGCAAGGCAGGGTTTAGCTTTCATGGTAGCCTTCTTGGGAGTTGTGGTCTGTCCCCGAAAAGATGGGAACATAGAGATAGGTCTTGTAGGGATGATCGATGTTGCAATCAAGAAAGCCAACAACATTGTGGTCCCTCTGATCATATCTGAAATCTATCGAGCTTTGACTATCTGCCGGGAAGGGGGAAAGTTCTTCCAAGATTGCAATTTGTTACTACAGTTATGGATGCAAGAACACCTCTGTCACCGGGTTGGGTACATGAATTATGGTTTGATCGGATTGAGCTGCATTGAGGAATTTGAAACTCGGGTGGCAAGTATTGAATTCACTATGGGTACTGAAGCTTGGTTTGCACATCTGAGGTCCTTGACTGCTGATAAGATCGAGTGGGCATTCGGATGGCTCCCTACCACCGAAGCAGTGTATATGTCAGCTGAAGTGTCTTATATCCTCTTGATGGGCATCCGGAGCATCCAACCCTATGCTCCCTACAGGGTCTTGCGACAACTGGGAAGATTTCAAAATGTCCACAATGATGAAGATTTGAGTAAACATGTCATTGAACTAGGCCCAAAAGCCGCATTTCCAGAAGGTAAAATTCGCCAAATATGGAATGAGTGTAGGTTTTTTTAACCTAAGACCATAGTGCGAGACCGGGATAGAGGTGAAGTGTACCCTAAGTACATGATTTGGTTTGGCAAAAGATTCCAGATTCTTGAAAGGCCCGCAAAGAGGCCACACGTCCAACAATTTACCTATGGGGCCCAGGTGCAGTGGGATTGGTTAACTAAGAAGAATGAGTACAGATCTAAAATAAGCCAATTGGAAAGGCAAGTCATAGAGCTTCAATTTGAAAATGGTGTTCAAGCCACCGCAGACGAGGGAGAAAAGAAGAAGCTGGCCTGGGAAAATGAGGCCCTTAAAGCTCAGATTAGAAAGATGAAAACAGCTGCCAATAACCTAGAGAGAAGTCGGGCTGATGAAAGACTTATAATTGGTCTAAAAAAGAAAGTTCTCTAGTGCCAAGAAGATCTAGAAAAGTCTGAAGATAATCTAGCAAAAATCCGAGCACAGTGGACAAAGAAAGCAGAAGAACGAGCACGATTTGTGCAGCAAATAAAGAGAAATTATGAAGGGACCATCGCTAGCCTGAGAAGAAAGGTGACTACTCTTGAGGATGGGCGGCCCAACGGGTTAAAGATTTCAAGTTTGATAGGGAGCATTGTTATAAGCTGATGGCCCAAATGGAGAAAGACATACATCAATTGCAAAATCAGCACTTTTATGACTCCCAAGTGTTGGAGGCCCGATACCAGCAGATAGGGCGATTACTTCAGGAAAAAAGCCAAATTAGAGAAAGAATCAAAACCATCGCTGACTACATTACCATGAAGTGCCAAGTATGCAAGAACATGACTCATACCACTTTTATGCTGCTGTGATGACTTTCGTCTGCCAAGTTATGAATGATTTGGAGCAACTACAAGGGGGTCTCACACATAGGCCCGCGGTGATGCCGAATGATGCCCCGCGGGCCCCAGTAATTAAAGTTTTTATGCATTCTTGATTTTTTAGTCATTGAGTCCATATTTCCTTTTTCACTAAAGTCTGTCAGTTGTTTGAGTCTGTATTTTCTTTTGATGAAATATGATAGTTGATTTTGGAGTCTGTATTTTTTCTTTTTCGTCAGAGTCTGTTAGTTGTTTTAATCTGTCAATTTTGAGTCTTTGTAATCAAAGTATTTGCTATCTATGGAAATTGAAATTCCCAAAATATTTTGCTTTTCTTTTACATTTATTTTGCAAGAACTACGGCTGGTCTGATTCATGCGGGGTTATGATACGTAGGCAATCTCCATAGGATTCGACCATAACTAATAAAATAAAAGAAGAGAAAAAAAGGAGGAAAGGAAGAGAGGAAAAATGAAAAGGAAAAGCACGAGAGGAGAAGTAAAGAGAAAGAAAAGTAAGAGCAGAAAAACAAGAGAGTGGCATTGGAAGGTAGAAACAAAAGAGAAAACAAGAATGAAAAGAGAGAGAAGAAAAGAAAAGGAAGTTGCAAAATGGAAATAAGGAAAAGCCGGGATAACGCAAGCAGTCGAGCAAATGCATACGACTAACTCCTTAGGTGCATTCATTCCCCAAATGTGCGGCTGCCAATCCGTTAAAGCTCTAACTACTAACGAAATTGTTGTTGATGATGAGTCCAGGCATGTTGTTAGTTGCTCTGGCATTCTGGCAACCCATTCCTACAATACCCGGTCAAAAGGCAGGTTGAACATGACTAACCAAGAATTGGAGGTGAGTATTGTCGACCCATCAAAAGAAGTGGAACAAGTTGATGTTAATGCGATGAAAGAAGAGATGTATAAGCTGAAGCAACAAATGGCCGAAATGTATCAAGCCTAGGTAAAGGGGCACCCACCCCGGTTTATCCCGCCAACCCTGCTTATATCCCGCTGTTGGCTCGACCTCAAGATCCTCCCACTATGAATTCATCCCCGGCCTTTCCTACCTACCAACAATGTTATGGCACTACCTCCCAAACACCACCAGCCCCACCACCTAAACCAGTCCCATACCTTCCCCCACCAACCACTCATGTGTTTGTGGCACCTCCACCTGCTGCATTGCACCGATCTTCCAGCGAGCCCCTGTTCCAGACTCAAGACAATCATTATTATCCCCCAGAACCAACCTTCAAAGCACCAGAACCATGTTCTTACACTCCCCATCTTGACCTTTTGACAGAAACTGAGAAGCCTCCTAAAAATTATGAGTAGGAGGAGATGGTTAGGAAAGTCAAAAGCTTGGGGCAATGTTTCAGGAATATGCAGGGGCTAGGTGGACAAGTAAGCGTGGCCTATAAAGACCTGTGTCGGATCCCAGACGTCCAATTACCAGCGGGATTCAAGCTGCCCAAGTTTGATTTATATGGTGGGCATATTGATCCAGTGGCGCACCTGAGGGGTTTTTGTAGAAAGATGAGAGGGGCAGGTGGAAGAGATGAATTACTGATGGCTTATTTCAGTCAAAGTTTAAGTGGCTTCGCTTTGGAATAGTACACCCGACAAGATCATAGTCGTTGGTATAATTGGGACGATCTGGCCCAAGCATTTGCCTATCATTTTCAGTATAATCTTGAAATTGTCCAAGACCGTCTGTCATTGACCAAGATTAAGAAGAAGCCCGGGGAGAGTTTCAGAGAATACGGCTTCCGTTGGAGAGAGCAAGTAGCGAGGGTTGATCCTCCGATGAAAGAGAGTGAAAAGTGCCATATGCGCTTAGACTTTACTTTTTCCCCTTTTTTCTTCCCGTTCCAATGGTTAATTACTTCTTGCAGGCCTTAGAGCCCACTTATTTCGGTCACTTAGTGTCAGCAGTAGGGAAGTCTTTCAATGAAGTGGTGATAATGGGAAGCATGGTGGAGGAAGGACTCAAGACCAACAAGATCATGAGTTATTCAGCAATCAAAGCAACCACCCAGGCCATTCAAAGCGACACTGGGGGCGTACTAGGGAAGAAGAAGAAAGAGGACGTTACGGTAGTTGAGTCAAGAGCTTGGTCCAGGGGACCTTCACCTTACTATAAATAGCCTCGACCCCACCCCCAAAATTACCCCCACACACCATATAGCCCACCACAACGCTACTACCTACCTCCAGATCCCCACTTCTCTGTCCATAATGCACAAACATATCCTCAACCTCCTGCCCATGCACAATGGCGTGCGCCAACCCCATAAAATACTTACCCAGCTCCCCAAAACATTTACCCACCTATGAAAGCCTACAGAAATCCCCATGGAGCAGGTTTTCGGCCTAACCAAACCTTCAAGAATGAGAGGACGTAGAAGCAGAAGACTTTCACTCCGTTGGGAGAATCATATACCAGTCTATTCCACAGGTTAATATAGTTGGGAAAGTTGAATCCAATTGAGCCTAAGTTTCCAAATCCCCTTCCGAGAAATCTTGACCACTCGTTAAGTTGTGAATATTGTTCAAGGGCCCCGGGGCATGACACAGAGAAATGCTGGAAGTTGAAGACAGCCATTCAAGAGCTCATTTACACCCGTCGGATTGAGGTTCAGGCCCCATAGGCACCTAATATCAACCAGAATCCATTGCCGACCTATCATGAGACCAATATGATTGAGATAGTGCAAAAAGGATAAGATCCTAATAAGCCCTCATAGACTATAATGATGATCAGGTCCAGTGAAGTCAAGCCGAGTAGGGAATCAAGTAGCGGGAAGTCATTGATCAAGGTAAAGGGACTAGGTAGTGAACTAGTTGTGGCAATTGAAAAAGAACCCTCAAGAGTTGTTGTAGTAGAACAGGGGACAGCAAAAGTGGTGGTACCAGGAGCATCAAGCAAGCCTGTTGTGGTTGTGGAAGGTGCTCGCACAGAGCCGGTCATTCTCAAACCGGTAACCCAGCTGCCAATAGTCAACAGCAAGGCCGTTCCTTGGAACTATGGCCGAATGTCTGTGATTTACAAAGGGAAAGAAGTTAAAGAAGAATTTTGTAAAACCCATGGTCTAACTCGCTTGGGGAAACGCTTCGCCCCCGAGGAGTTGAGAAAAGCCAAAACCTCCAAGGATAACGCAGTGCTGGTAAACAAAGTTGTGACCAAAGAAGAGGCAGAAGAATTCCTGAAGAAGATGAAGGTGCATGACTACTCCATTGTAGAGCAATTGAGGAAAACACCTGCTCAGATCTCCTTTCTCTCATTGCTAATCCATTCCGACGAGCACCGTCAGGCATTGATAAAAATCTTGAATGAGGCCCACGTCCCCGATAAGATCTCTGTAAACCATCTGGAAAAGATTACAAACAAAATATTCGAGGTAAACAGAGTTACCTTCTCCGATGATGAGTTGCCCGTGGAGGGTACTGAGCACAATAGGGCTCTTTATCTGATAGTGAAATGCGAAAGAATCTGTGGTTACTCGAGTTTTGGTTGACAATGGGTCTAGTGCAAACATTTTCCCTCTCTCTACATTGAACAAAATGAAAGTGGACGATAATAGAATTTGCAAAAACAACATTTATGTTCGAGGGTTCGACGGTGGTGGCAAAGATTCAGTGGGTGATATAATACTAGAATTGACAATAGGACCTGTTGATTTTACTATGGAATTCCAAGTGTTGGATATGGCGGTTTCTTACAATCTTTTGCTGGGGCGACCCTGGATTTATGTCGCCAAGGCAATGCCATCTACCTTGTACCAGATGGTTAAATTTGAATGGGACAGACAAAAAATTATGGTACACAGTAAGGATAATCTGTGTGCCCTGGGTGATGCCATTGCACCTTTCATCTAAGCTGAAGAAGACAAGGGTCCATGCAGGTCTTTGACATGGTATCAGTTGAAAAAATCCCAAAAGGTGAGTGTGTTCCAATCCCTAAAGTAGCAACCACATCAGTCATGGTGGCTTCGGAGATGCTGAAGAATGTCTTCCTACCTGGCAAGGGTTTGGGTGCTTCCCTCCAAGGTATCGTGCAACCAGTGTCTCTTCCCAAAACTTGGATACTTTTGGTTTGGGGTTCAAGCCTACAACTGCGGATATAAGGAGAGCCAAAAAGCTGAAACAGAGAGCATAGGTTCTTCCAAAGCCCATCCCACGGCTGTCCAGATCATTTGTCAGGCCTAGTGCCAGAAGCGCCCAATGTCAACAGTTCCCGGTTCATTGATTGATGCTGATGGAGATTTGGATAAGGGGTTCGAGAGGATGTTCGACGAGGTAAACATGGTGGAATCTGGAAAAGGATCAAGCAAGGCAGATGTGCAATTTGTGGGGCCTTGTGCAAACATCAACAATTGGAAAGCTACTCCTCTTCCTACTCGGAGGGAGTTGTGGTAGTCGGCTTTGATTTTTCTTTCAAGTTTAATTTGGGTTATTTCCAGGGTTGTAATTCAGATGCTCTATTCTATCCGTTTTGATGAGTTAAACCTTGTTATCTTTAAATTTCAATGAAATGCAATTTCCCTTCTTTTCATTTCTGATTTCTATTTTTATTTTTCTTTCTTGTACAGTTCTTTTTATGCTGGTTTCAATGATATGACATGCATGAGGAATCTCCGGCCCAGTCTTAAATGCCAATCTAATTCTGAAATAATAATACAAGAAATTGAGTGTGATGATGAAGTGGAATATGATGATGACAAGGCTTTTGAGGAGATCAGTAAAGAATTAAGCCATTTTGAGGAAAAACCCAAACCTAACCTGAATGATATAGAAGCAATCAACTTAGGGGATCAGGATAATGTCCGGGAAACTAAAATAAGTGTCCATCTTGACCCACATCTCAGAGAGGAGATAATTAAAGCATTTTTTGTGTACAAAGATTTTTTTGCATGGTCATATGATGACATGCCGGGTCTAAGCACTGACTTGGTGGTTCACAAATTACCCACTGACCTAGCATTCCCTCCTATCAAGAAGAAACTGAGGAAATTTAAAACTGATATGAGTGTGAAGAACAAAGAAGAAGTTACCAAGCAATTTGATGCAAAGGTCATTCGGGTCACGCGGTATCCCACCTGGTTAGCCAATATTGTTCCTGTGCCAAAGAGGGATGGAAAAACCAGGGTGTGCATTGATTATCGTGATCTCAACAAGGAAAGTCCAAAGGATAATTTCCCACTACCAAACATCCATATCTTGATTGATAATTATGCCAAACATGAGATTGGTTCTTTTGTGGATTGTTATGCGGGCTATCATCAGATCTTAATGGATGAGGAAGATGCAGAAAAGACAGCATTCATCACGCCATGGGGAACGTACTGCTACAGGGTCATGCCATTTGGGCTGAAAAAGATTGGGGCAACCTACACGAGAGTGATGACAACCATATTCCATGGCATGATACACAGAGAGATCGAGGTGTATGTGGATGATGTAATTATAAAGACCAAAAAGTAGTCTGACCACATCCGGGATCTAAGAAAGTTCTTCCAAAGGCTTTGCAGGTACAATCTCAAGGTCAATCTTGCAAAATATGCTTTCAGTGTTCCTTCTGGAAAATTGTTGGGATTTATAGTCAGCCGTCAAGGTATTGAATTGGACCCATTAAAAATCAAAGCCATCCAATAATTGCCACCTCTAAAGAACAAGAGCAAGGTGATGAGTCTGTTAGGGAGATTGAATTACATCAGCAGGTTTATCGCTCAGCTCACGACAACTTGTGAGCCCATCTTCAAACTGTTAAAGAAGGATGTTGCGGCCAAGTGGATAGACGAATGTCAAGAAGCATTTGATAAGATAAAAGGGTATCTGTCAAACCTACCAGTGTTGGTCCCTCCAGAACCAGGAAGGCCTTTGATTCTATATTTGATAGTTTTGGACAACTTATTTGTATATGTGTTGGTTCAGCACGACATCATCGGCAGGAAGATCAGGCCATATACTACCTCAGCAAGAAGTTCACACCTTACGAGGTTAAGTATACTCAGCTTAAGAGGACGTGTTGCACTCTGACTTGGGTAGCACAGAAGTTGAAACATTACCTGTCATCGTATACCACTTACCTCATCTCTCGGTTGGATCCATTAAAGTACATCTTTTAGAAGCCTATGCCCACAGGAAGGCTCGCAAAGTGGCAAATCTTGCTCATAGAATTCGACATTGTCTGTGATCTGGACTGCAATGAAAGCCTAAGCGTTGGCTGACCATTTGGCTGAGAATCCAGTAGATGAAGAATATGAACCTTTGAAGACATACTTCCCCGACGAAGAGTTAATACACGTTGATAAGGTGGAATAAGTTGATAAGCCGGGATGGAGACTTTTCTTTGATGGGGATGCCAATATGAAAGGTGTTGGGATAGGAGCGGTACTTATTTCTGAGATAGGGCATCATTACCCCGTTACGGCTCAGCTTCGTTTCTATTGTACTAATAACATGGCTGAGTATGAGGTATGCATCTTAGGTTTAAGGTTAGCTGTGGATATGGGTGTCCAAGAAGTCTTGGTCATGGGTGACTCGGACCTTCTGGTACACCAAATTCAAGGAGAATAGGAAACACGAGATTTGAAGCTTATACCGTACCGACAATGTTTGCATGATCTTTGTCAACGGTTTCAATAAATAGAATTAAGGAATATTCCAAGGATTCACAATGAAGTTGCCGATGCTTTGGCCACATTGGCATCAATGTTGCATCATCCAGATAAAGCCTATGTGGACCCTTTGCAGATTCAGGTCCGCGATCAGCATGCTTACTATAATATGGTGGAAGAAGAACTTGATGGTGAGCCATGGTTCCATGATATCAAAGAACACCTTAGAATAGGAATGTATCCAATATACGCCATAGGGGATCAAAAGAGAGCAATTCGACGTCTGCCAAGTGGATTTTTCTTCAGTGGAGGGGTATTGTACAAAAGAACTCCAAATCTTGGGTTGTTGAGATACATCGATGCTAGACAGGCCACAGCTACTATGGCCGAAGTACATTCGGGAGTTTGTGGATCACATATGAGTGGGTACGTGCTAGCAAAGAAGATTCTCCAAGCAGGTTATTATTGGCTTACTATGGAGCGCGACTGTATCAGTTTTGTGCGCAAGTGTCATCAGTGTCAGGTGCATGGAGATCTGATTCATTCTCCACCATCGGAATTACACTCAATGCCTGACCATGGCCTTTCGTTGCAAGGGGCATGGATGTCATTGGGCCAATTGAGCCAGCAGCATCAAATGGGCATAGGTTTATTCTGGTGGCCATTGACTATTTCACCAAGTGGGTTGACGCCAAAACTTTCAAGTTTGTAACCAAGAAGGCGGTGGTTGATTTTGTGCACTCGAATATAATTTATCGGTTTAAGACACCAAAGGTGATCATTACAGACAATGGCGCTAATCTCAATAGTCATCTGATGAAAGAGGTATGTTAGCAATTCAAGATTACACATTGTAATTCCACCCCTTAACGCCCCAAGGAAAATAAAGCGGTTGAAGCGGCCAACAAGAATATAAAGAAGATACTCTGGAAAATGGTGGAGAGTTCTAGACAGTGGCACGAAAAGTTGCCTTTTTCATTGCTGGGTTATCGCACTATTGTCCGTACTTCAGTAGGGGAGACTCCTTATTCATTGGTGTATGTTACCGGGGCAGTGATACCTGTAGAGGTGGAAATTCTATCCCTTCGGATTGCGCGGAAGCTGAAATTGATGATGATGAATGGGTCAAAGCCTGCTTGGAGCAATTGAGTTTGATCGATGAGAAAAGATTGGCAGCAGTGTGTCATGGTCAGTTGTATCAACAAAGAATGGCTAGAGCATATAATAAGAAGGTGCGTCCGCGAAAGTTTGAAGTGGGTCAGCAAGTGCTGAGGCGTATCCTTCCACATCAGGCCAAGGCCAAAGGCACATTCGCCCCAAATTGGCAGGGGTCGTTAATCGTGACGAGAGTGTTGTCCAATGTTGCTTTGTATTTGACAGACATAGAAGGCAAGTGTGTTGAAATGGCCATCAATTCCGATGTGGTCAAGAGATATTATGTATGATTTCCTTTGAATTAATTGCATTTGTTTGTACTTGGCATATTTTGAAGATTGGAATGACGAAGGCATTTTGTTCTGCTATCTAAACACTTTATCCTTTGTTACCCCTTTGAGCCTTATTTATTTTCGTTCATACCCCTCTTTTGGAATCAGTGACAAAATTCGTAAACACAATCTTGGAAAGTAAGTAAAGGAAAAAGAGAAAGAAAACAATGAAAAGAGAGAGAGAAGAAAAATGAAAAAGAAAAAAAAAAGAAAAGAAAAAGAAAAAGAAAAAGAACAAAAAAAGGAAAAGAAAAAGAGAAAGAGAAAGAAAAAGAAAAAAAAAGAGAAGAAAAAAACAACAAAAAAGAAAACAAAAAACAAAAACAAGGAAAGAAGAGAAAAGAAAAAGAAAAGAAAAATCACAACATACAAAATAATTCCTATGACATGAACTACGTTCGACCTGATTCCTTTTAAGGATACGTAGGCAGCCTCACGATTCGGTCCCATCATAATAAAAATCCAAAAGTCCCCAAGCAAGGATATGTAGGTAGAAGTTGTGGTTGTTATAAGAAAACTGATTTCGAAAGTTGTAATGTTGAACCCATTTGAATTGTTTTGAGCCTTTCTATACCCTTTCTTTCTAACCATATACAAAAGCCCACGTTACGGTCCAAAGAAAGTCCTTCTGATCAGTCTTCAAGAAATGCCAAGTCAAGCAAAAAGAGGTGATTCATGTCAGGGACAACACTCTGGTCCAAGCAGAAAAGTAATAAAAATGAGAGAGTCTTAATGGTGAAAAACTCATGGGCATCGTAAGGCGACGATAGCTGAGAGAAAAATAAAATGAGAGAGTCTTATTGGTAAAAACCATCATGGGTACCTTAAGGCGAAAGTGAGTTTTCAAGTAAGATAGGTCTATGGGTGAAAACCGTTCAGGATACCGCAGGATGAACAATGTTATGGCTTGTTTGAAGAAATCAAGGTATGGAATTCTGGGGCATCAAAGCGTGACAATTGAAAGTTGATTGGTTGGACGGATTGAGCCGATTAGTCCAAAATGCATGTCATGATCAATGGTACCAGCTGTTCCACTCAGATAAGTCTCTTTTCCTCTTCTTTCCTTTTTTGTAAGTTGTCCGATTTTGAACTCAATTTATCCTTAACTCTCAAGGTCATTGCATTTAATTCCTTTTGAGGTTTGTTTCTCTAAGATGTTTCAATGTCAGTTTTGTTCAAAACAAAGGAAAATGGATGTCAAGGCTCAATACCAGTTTCCCAATTGCGAAGCACAGTGGGGCCAGAACGTACCAAAGATAGCATGATGCAAAGTAAGATACAAGGGGTCACCATAAGTTTCGTTGGTGGATTGGTTGGGTAATTTTATGAGAGATGCAAAGTTTCAGATAAAAGGGGTCAGAGATGTGAAACAACAGTCTAGGTATAAAGCACTCGGGTCATTGAAAGTCATGGGATTTGAAAGTCAGTCAGAAAGTCGAGCGTTTCGAGGCCAGTTTGGGAAGCAAGTCAAAGCAAAACACAGCAGTGGAGACATCTTCAGCAAGAATCCATCAACTAACCACAATTTTAAACTGACAAGATTTTTCTTTGATTAAAACAGGGGCAGAAAGCTTTTGTTTGTTTCGGAGAAACTATCTGTATGGGAAGAGCAAGCACCAAAACAGGTTTGATCGCAAACTATTAGGACCCTCCTGGAAAATGGGACTTAGTTTAAATTTCAAAACAATCAGGAGTAGAATAATTTAGCATAAATGTACCCTAAAGGAATATAAGTTAGTTTCAAAGTTTGCGTGTTTAAGATAGGATTGAATTAGGGGTTTTCAGGACCCTCCTAGATAATGGGACGTAGTTTTAAAGTCTTCTTAGATAACAAGATATAGTGGAAGTCGTACCTTCAGTAGATATAACTTAGATTAAAACTATCTTTTAACTAGAAGTTATCAGGACCCTCCTAGATAATGGGGAGTAGTTTAAGAACCTTTTAGATAACAAGATTTAGCGGAAGTCACATCTTTAGAAGACATAATTAGATTTATAATTGTCGTGTAGTTAATAGTTGTCAGGACCTCCCTAGATAATAGGACGTAGCTTTCGAATTCTTAATAATATTTGGTAGAAGGATTCAGTTTAACACTCACCCATGTGCCCAGCTACCAAACTGGGGCAGAAAATTTCCTTTGTTTTGTCCATTTTATTGTCCATTTTATTGAAGTCAGGAGCCCGCCTGGAGAACAGAGGAATACATTCAAGTTTTAGCAATCAGGAGCCCGCCTGGAGAACAGAGGAATACATTTCAAATTTTAGCAGTCAGGAGCCCGCCTGGAGAACAGAGGAATTCATTTCAAGTTTTAGCAGTCAAGAGCCCGCCTGAAGAATAGATATATTACAATTCAAGTTTTAGTTTTCAAATTTTAATTATATCTGGTAGTAAGATGCCCAGCCACCAAATGAGGGCAAGAGATTTTCTTTGTTGTATCTATTTTGTTGAAGTCAGTAGCCCGCCTGAAGATCAGAGGTATACATTTCAAGTTTTAGCAGTCAGGAGCCCGCCTGGAGAACAGAGGAATACATTCAAGTTTTAGCAGTCAAGAGCCCGCCTAAAGAACAGAGGTATACATTTCAAGTTTTAACAGTCAGGAGTCCGCCTGGAGAACAGAGGTATACATTTCAAGTTTTAGCAGTCAGGAGCTCGCCTGGAGAACAAAGGAATACATTTCAAGTTTTAGCAGTCATGAGCCCGCCTGGAGAATAGAGGAATACATTCAAGTTTTAGCAGTCAGGAGCTCGCCTGAAGAACAGAGGTATAGATTTCAAGTTTTAGCAGTCAGGAGCCCGCCTAGAGAATAAAGGAATACATTCAAGTTTTAGCAGTTAGGAGCCCTCCTGGAGAACAGAGGAATACATTCAAGTTTTAGCAATCAGGAGCCTGCCTGGAGAACAGAGGAATACATTTCAAGTTTTAGAAATCAGGAGCCCGCCTGGAGAACAGAGGAATACATTTCAAATTTTAGCAATCTGGAGAACAGAGGAATACATTTCAAATTTTAGCAGTCAGGAGCCCGCTTGGAGAACAAGGGAGTACAATTTAAGTTTTATCTTTCAAGTTTTACTGATATTTGGCAACGTGATTTAGTTTACAACCACATATGCACCCAGCCACCAAATTAGAGCAGAAAATTTTCTTTGTTTTGTCTAGTTTTGTTGAAATTAGGAGCCCTCCTGAAGGATAGAGGAATACATTTCAAGTCAGCAATCAGGAGCCCGCCTGGAGAGCAGGGAATACATTCAAGTTCAGCGGTCAAGAATCACTCGGAGAAAGGAAAATATCTCAAAGTGTAGTCAACATTTAGGCAGCCACCTGGAGAAAGGGCAAAACATCTCAGATCACAATTCAAGGCAGCAACAAAAGGATATCACCAGAAGAGTACAAGTTAACAAGACAACAGGAACCACGAGAGCAAGTTTGAAGACATAGATAGGATTTTTGTAAAGCATAGATCTCGTTCTAGTCTAGCTTCTTTTTGCTTTTTGACATGGTGTAATAAGGGGGTCAGCAAGCAGTAGCAGCAACATCAACAGTGAAATCACAGCTCCCGGTAGTCCCAGCTACCAAAACTTCCAGAACTACACTGACCTGATTCCTTTACAGCCAAGGATATGTAGGCAACCTCTGAAGCAGGGTTCGGTCAGCCGTTTTTCAAAAATGTTTCTCATGGAGTGCCAAGCGGGCAAAAATCCCTCATAGTCGCTCACTTGTCTTTGTGCAAAAACTCTTCGTGTTTTCGAGCAAAGAGGGGCAACTGTGAGCACGTGATTTTTGCCTCGCATGATCTACTCCTACATAATTATTAAATTTAGGACTTTTTTTATTTTTAGGAATTAATTGCATAATTTCCATGCTTATTTTCATTTTTGTGTGCATTTTTAATTTAACATAAATGCATAAAAATACAAAAAAAAAATGTATTTCATTTAGAATTTAATTTTTACATATTTTTAAAATTAATAAGTAATTAGGATTTACAAAGGAAAAGATATAAAAATCACAAAAAATAGTTCATTGTTGCACATTTAAGTTTGGTTTGTAATTTTTGGTTTAATTAGTTATGATAATTATTAGAGTTAATTAAATTAATTTGGTAGGATAATTTGGGTTAGGAATTAAGTTAGGTTTTATTTTTGTTTTTTAAAAAAAAAAGAAAAAGGAATAAAAAAAATAAATAAAAGGAATTAAATTGAATTGAGGAGATTAAAATTGTGGACCAAATCCGAATTGCCCAAGCCCAATGCAAAAACCCACCCCAAATTAACCCGCTCCAGCCCAAACCCGTTCCCCACACCCGGTCCAGTCCTCCCTTGAATTAAAACGACGATGTTTTGCCAATAACAAATCCCAACCGTTGAGGTTCCTTGATCGGACGGCTGGGAAGCTGGGCTTGTTTGATGTATAATTGTCCAAAGGGACCCCACCCCTCAGAACTCGCTACCCCCCTCCGTCTCTCACCTGATTATCAGAGACTCACTTAGCCTCGCCGTCCTCCGCCACAAACCGCCACCGGCGATCACCCAAAGGCCACCAAATTAACACCACTTGACCGCCTTCGCCTCTTCTTTCCAAATCCATGCCTAGTTTCCCTCAAATCCCACCCAAACTGTTCCAATAATCGAAACCCTAGAGCCGTCTCCGCCCTGTCCGGCGGCGCTGACCCCAACCCTCCCCAAATGAACACTACAGAACCACCAAAGCAACCTCATGCTAAATCCACAAATTATTTCCTTCAAATACCCCTCAAGATCCTCGAATATTAAATCAAAAATCAAGCCATAGAGCTCAACTTGGATTCTGAGTTTGCAAGTCTTCACGAGTTTTAGGCTCAATTTCACCATGGGATAATGTCATTTGACTGTACTTGACAAAGAACAGTGGATTAACATTATCTTGCGGTTGAAATTGGAAGGTGAGTCGTGTTCGCGTTTAATCAGTAAGTTCTTAGTTTTATTTTGCATGTGAATTTTAATCTAGTTTATGTATTGATTTTTGCTTGCCGGTTTTCTCAGAGTTGTTTTGTTTAAGTTTTTTATTTTTCTTCTCTTTTCGTACTGACATAGCTTGGTCCTGCTTTATTGATTAATTTTGTTTGTTTTCTTTTTCTGTTTGACTGATAAGTGATAATAGTAGCTTTTAATTCTGATTTTTAATAGTTAATTCAAGCTTGAAAATTAGAGTGTTTGGATTTACATTCCAATTTTCGGGATTTGTTTTAATTGAATTTCGTTTGGTTAGTACTGAATAATCCAAAGCCTTATAATAAACCATGGTCATCACTGACCAAGTTAAAAGGGTTGGTTAGTTGGACTTGGGTTTAGTCTAACCTAGGTTAATAATTTTAGGTAATATTCAGGGGGTCTTAAGGGTAATTGGGGTAATTCAATTAAGGAATCCTGCAGTAACTGAAAATAGAAGCCCCTAGAACCTTCTAGATTGGGGTTCTAATTTGAAATTCAGAAATTAAGTGGTGTAACTTGGGTAACAAGTCAGTACCTTAAGGTTTTTTTTTAGCAAAAGCTAAACTAAAAAGGGATAAAGGGGTAAAAATCTGAAGTTGCCCTAGTAACTTGCCTATAAAGGCATTGTTACTTAGAGCTAAAGGAAGAGATTTTGAGCATTGAAAATTTTTGAAAAGTTCCACACGGCTGAGATTTCTAAAAATACTGTTCCATTGAAATTTTTCTAAGATCCTTGAGGTTTTCTTTATTAAAACGATATCTGAATATTCAGAAGTTGAAAATGAGTTGAACTTGGTTTGATATTCAAGTATTTGGGTCAGCTTTGTTTGGATTTTGATGGCTGGTTTTACTGATATATTGCAGTTCAAGTGTGGGTTTTAAGTTGATCTTCCTCTGTTATTCTAGGGCCATTTTGCTGCTGAAATATTGTACCTGCTACTGCTGTTGCTAAACCTGCTGTCTCACTTCTTCTTTGTTTCTTTCTTCTTCCAGGTACAAATTTCTGATTCTTTTATGATGTAAAGCTTGATTTAAGGATGAAATGGAAGCATTATTTTACTTTAGTTCTTTGTTTCCTTGACTGATGTTCATGTTCCTTCATTTACTCATAGTGTAGTCTTAGCTGAATTCCATTTAAGTAGTCAAATTCTCATGCTGTAGTTAATCGTGGACTGTGGAGACTGTGATGTGTTTGGATTTCGTTGGTTGTTTAGCTTTAGTGTTATAAGTGAAATTTGCAATCCATGTTATCTGAATGTAAAAACAATTTGGGAATAGTTAGATTCTATTATTGTCTAGTATTTGTAAGCTTGATATTTTTGTAGTAGGTTGGTTAGACTATAGTAATTGAGCTACGTTGTTCATAAAGTATGGAAATCATCATTGTTTGATCTATAATGGTGCTGATTCTTGTTGAGTGTCTTCGGGGTTCTGTGGTCATGTTTTTTAAATATTAGTTCAAGTTCAAATTTGGAATATTGTGAGAGCATAAAAAATGATTATAGGATTAATATATTTATTGGTATAAGTATATATTCTGGGCTGGTAGATGCTTAAAATGGTTCTAAAATAACTCTTATCCGTGCATTAGTGTTTAGTCCCCAATTTTAGTATTGTAATCGCTTGATGCAAGTTAAGAAACCTGCAAATTTTCAATTGTTCTTCTCTTTATATTGAACGTGATCCCCTGTCTTCTTTCTCGTTCGTTTTGGACATGCTCCACTCGCATTGGGCTTGTGCTGAGGCTCAAATTTTAGACGGCTTGCACGAACAAAGCTGAACGAATTTTCTTTCTCCATGGGTTGGTTTCGAGCCCAATATGCTGGAACCCCTGATTTATTATCGGAGTTGATAATTTTAAAAATTGGATTATATGCTTTAGGCCTTTCAAGTTAAGTGGCAGACTTGAACTAAGGTTTTCTCCAATAATGGAGATCGTCCTTGTTTGAATTTGGACTTGATCTTGGGGCCTGAATTTTCTTAAATACTTTGATGTTAGTTAATTCATAATGTTAATAAATTAAGTTTTTTTAGAATATCGACAAACCTTAATAGATAACAATAGTTCATCTTTAGGACATCCTTTTAAAATAAATTAAGGTGCGTCGTGCCAAACAAAAATTACAAATTTGCGTGGCCCTCTTTAATTATACCTTTAAAATCTTTAGAACACGGGGCGTGCCATTTCGCGAATTTTTATGGCCTCCCGCAAAGTTAACAATGCGTTAGTTGCTTTAGGCGCGTTATTCAATAATTTTACCTTCTTAAACTTGGGTGTGCATTTCATGTGACTCAAATCCAAATCCTAGTTACTTTTGGATGACCATGGAAACAGACTGTGTCCAGTATGTTCGCAAATGTTACCAATGTCAAGTGCATGCCGATATGATAAAAGTTTCGTCGAATGAGCTCAACGCAACAAGCTCACCTTGGCCATTCGCTGCCTAGAGAATGGATGCCATCATTCCAATCGAGCCTACTGCTTCAGACTGACACAAGTTTATTCTGGTAGCCATTGATTACTTCACAAAATGGGTAGAGGCTGCATCTCACAAAGTTGTAAGCAAGAAAGTCGTCGCAGATTTTGTCAAAGATCGTATTGTTTGCCGATTCGGAGTTCCCCAATCTATTATTATTGATAATGCTGCCAACCTCAACAGTAATCTTATGAAAGCCATGTGTGAAACTTTCAAGATCAAGCACAAGAATTCCACAGCACATAGACCTCAGATGAATGGAGCTGTAAAAGCCGCTAACAAAAATATCAAGAAGAAACTAAGAAAGATGGTGGAAAACCACAAATAATAGCACGAGAAGCTTCCTTTTGCTCTGTTGGGACCGCACTATGATTCACAAATCAACAGGAGTAACTCCCTACATGCTGGTTTATGGTACCGAGGCTGTCATCCCAGCTGAGGTAGATATTCCTTCTTTAAGAATCATACAAGAAGCTGAACTCAGTTATGCAGAATGGATAAGGAGCCACTATGAACAATTGGCCCTCATAGATGGGAAAAGGATGAACGCAGTATATCATGGTCAACTTTATCAAAACAGAATGTCTAGAGCTTTCAATAAAATGGTCAAACTAAGACAATTCACACCAGGGCAGCTGGTATTGAAGAAGATCTTCCCACGTCAAGATGAAGACAAAGGGAAATTATCTCCCAACTGGCAAGGTCTGTACATGGTTCACAGGGTGCTGACAGAAGGGGCACTCATACTCGTAGAGATGGATGGAGAAATTTGGCCAAAACCAATCAATTCAAACGCAGTCAAGAGAAATTATGCTTAGAGTATTTACATTTTCTCACATGATGTAATTGAACTACGCTTGACCCGATTCTCATTTAAGAGGGGATACGTTGTAGGCTTATGGGTTTGGTCATATCATAATAAAATTTCCATCCCCCCCCAAGATCAGAAACTAGGGCAGAATTTTGAGGAGGACCCTCAAAAGTCTGAAGCAAGTCCAGCCAACGCCAACATATGTCGGAAAGTCAGAAATCGATTAAGAAACTGGGGTAGAATTTTGAGAAAAATTCTCAAAATTCCTAAGAAGGTTCAACAAGACTCGTTACTTACAAGCGCCTGAAGGATCATCTACCAAACTAGGGCAGGATTTTAAGGAGGACCCTTCAAATTCTAACATAAGGAAGTTGTGTCTCTTAAATGTGTTACAGTTACTAGTTCATCTAAATAATACTTAATATTTCAACACATTTATAAATAACTCTATTTCTTATCAATAATTGCATATTTTCGAAAACTCTACTTCTGTAACAGTCAGGTGTTACCCAGGGAAGCTCGAAAGGCCTCCAAAACGGAGAAAATCAAGGCCAGCAAATAGAAGCACAAACCAACCTCCTCCCCACCCCCCCACAAAACTTACAATTTTTATTTGAACGCATATACATCTGATGTAGCAATAGCATCCACAAATATATACACGTAACGAGATCACTACTAATGAGGCTATCAGACACCGAATATATCTCCAACTAAGACATATGCTACTCTTATTTGCTACTCGTTCTTTGCATGGGACTAAGCCTTGTCCCACATACCTGCATGAGGCTAATCCTTGCCTTCTTATAATTGCATGAGTCTAATCCTTGCCTCTATATCTTCTTGAGGCTGATCCTTGCCTCCCTATTTGCATGAGGCTAATCCTTTCCTCCATATTTGTATGAAGCTAATCCTTGCCTACCCATTTGCTCGAGGCTAATCCCTACCTCCATATCTGTATGAGGCTAATCCCTGCCTCTATACCTGCATGAGGCTAATCCTCGCCTCCCTATCTGCATGAGCCTAATCCTTGCCTCCCCATCTACATGACCCTAATCCCTGCCTCCATAATTGCATGAGGCTAATCCTTGCCTCCACACTTGCATGAGGCTAATCCATTCCTCCATAATTGCATAAGGCTAATCCCTGCCTCCATATCTGTATAAGGCTAATCCTTGCCTCCTCACACTTGTATGAGGCTAATCCATGCCTCCATATTGGAGTGAGGCAAATCCCTGCCTCCATATCCGCATGAGGCTAATCCTTGCCTCCATACCTACATGAGGCTAATCCTTACCTCTATATCTGCATGAGGCTAATCCTTGCCTCCATATCTGCATGAGGCTAATCCTTGCCTCCACACCTGCATGAGGCTAATCCTTGCCTCCACACCTGCATGAGGCTGATCCTTGCCTCAACACTTGTATGAGGCTAATCCCTGCCTCCATACCTGCATGAGGCTAATCCCTGCCTCCAAAACTACATGAGGCTAATACTTGCCTACACACCTACATGAGGCTAATACTTGCCTCCAATTTGCATATGACTAAGCACAGTCCCTCCTTACGTAAATATTTCTCTATTCTAGTACTATCTATTTGCTTTTCAATTGGGCTAAGCTCTACCCTTGATTTCACAAGACTAAGCCTTGTCTTAGTAGTACCATATTACTGCATCTCATAAGCTAAAATATTGCCAATTTATCCAAAGGCATCATAGTCTAGAAGGCATCATCCTCATAGCCGGAAGACACCGTGCCATGGCCTGAGGATCACTCAAATTTGTATATCATTATTCAAAGGCGTCATGGTTCAGAGGCACCATCTTCATGGCCCAAGAAAATCATTTCATGGCCTATATTGAATCTCGCACTAAACAATTCATGGCCCAGGACATCATGGTCTGAGAACGTCATCCTTAAACGTCCAAAGACAACTTTTATGGTCTAAAGGGAACCTGCATCATGTTTAAATTTTTTGCACAAATACATGTTTGTAGCATCTCTTTATCTGCAGGTGACCAATAAGCAATCGCTATCTTAGCAGGAGAGGCCTCATTCCAGTTAATTCGAATATCTCAAACTTAACCGTTCCCCATAACCGCTCTTGCACCTCGTGTCCGTTCTTGTAATGATTTCATCGGTATATTCCAGAACTATGCATGGCTGGATTCCTGCAAAACTAGGGATATGTAGGCAACTCAATACCAGAGTCTAGCCTCTATCTTTCAAAACATCACATTCGGTCAAAATTGACCATCATTTCTTTACCCGAAAACTCTTTCATCCTTCTCGGGTAAAGATGGGCAGCTGTTGATACCCTCTCTCTCTCTCTCTCTCTCTCTCTCTATATATATATATATATATATATATATATATATATATATATATATATATATATATATATATATATATATATAGGTATAAGCATGCATAAGTATTTTTTATAAGTTTTTCTATAGTTTAAAAGGTCCAAATCAATTTATTTCTTCTCCTTTTACTATATAAATATCCGATAATTATCCTTCATATTACTTTTGTGATGATTTATCTATTTAAATTCATATTTTATGCCAACATAGTGTTTAAATATTTAGTGCATTTTTGTAATTGCATTTACATTTTTAAAGCTCAATTGCACATCCTTGTAATAATAGCCCATACTAATGTATAATTACGTTAGTTGTGCATAAAATGATTTTATATATTTATAAAGTGTTAAATAAATATTTTAAATTATTTTAGTGCATAAAGATATTTTTTGGTACTCGTTTATTTTTTTTTAAATCATTTAGTTATTAAAATTGGCTATTTAAAATCTGGCCCTATTTTTATTCAATTCTGATCCTAATACCTAGCCCAATTTTAAAACCTAACTTATTAACTAGCCCAAACTCCTTATAAACCATCCGAGGCCCAATACCCTACCTGCCCCGACCCAATACCCAGCCAAATCCTGGCCGTTGATCATTTTGATCAACGGTCCAGTTTAACCCTTATCTAAATTAAACCTAATGAACCCTCCCCCCACTAAAAAACCCTCTCATTCCCTCACCTCCCCCATCGTTACCTAATCCTCTCCTCTCAAAAGCTCTCAAGCCCTAACCTTAATTTACCCGCATCGTCGGTCATCTACTGTCTTTTATGGTGTCTCCCCACCACCACCAAGCCTGTAATGTCCTATCTTACGTTGGTATTGCCATTTCTAAGGTCCTAGAGGGACCAGGGTCAATCCACTTGCATCTATGGCCCTTTCTCGCCTATTTCAGGCTATTCTGATTTGATTCCGAGTAAGATCTTCCTATATCATCTTAGATCTACGAGTTTCTAAGCTTACTTCTTCACCTCTGTGTTGTTCTCCTTGAAATCCTAATTTCTCCCTTCCGAACTTCTTAGACTGTACAGATCTGATATGGTTTGGACCTATTTCATATGAGTTTTAAAAGAACCTTTTGATTTCTACAAGAACCGTTTGATTTTTAAATGATTTTCCAAACTAGGGTTCTGAAAATTTCTTTTCTAAAACATTTGATAATTTTCTATTTCTTATATGTTTTAACTTATTTTGTAAGGTTGCTCTAACTTTAACTCATTTTTACTGAAAGCCCTAATTTTTCGACATTCTTTGTTTGGTTTCTGAGTACTTGTGTATTGACTTTGTTCTTGCCTTGGTTCTTGTGATTTTCTTTAGCCATGTATATGTCTCATGATTTTATTATCCTAATATGCCTCTACTAAGTTTCTTGGTTCAACTTTTCTACTGATTCTATATGTCTATGTTCATTCTGACTATTCATGGTAAGGTTGTATTTTTCTCCTTAAATCAAGGTTGTTTGGAGTTTTTGATTTACCAATTTGCTTCGTTAAAACCTATATGTTGAATCTGGACTATTCCTTTCTTGACTATTTGAATTGTCTACAATATTTGCTGGTCCTTTACGTGATTTTCTCTTTTAATTAAACCCTTGACTATTCTGAAGCTCTAATTTTGGTTCGATTTGAACTCTTTTCTTTAACAAAACCTTTTATTTTTACTGCTCTACTCGGTTTGATTGAACTTCTTGCCTTAATTAGTTTTCTCTTGCCTTATTTGTTATTTGTTGATTCTTGCCAAATGTTTCCATAATTGAACTCCTGTTCATTCACCCCTAATTACCTACTCTATACCCAAGTCTTATTTGATTCCCTTCTTTATATACTTGTCCTGCTTTTATCGCTGATTGATTATCCCTTGATTAAGTGGAAGACCTAATGATTTTACATGTGTGACTGATTCTGTGAATTTTTCTAATTGCTACATAATTGATCCCCTACCTTATTTGTTTAACTCTTGACTACTATATATGCATTTACCTATTCTCACTTCAAAGACAAACAATAGTTCAAAGACTACCACTTTTACACCCTAACAAAAAGTCTCTCTCTACTCTCTTTGCTACTTGTGATCTCTATTATTCTAGCCGGCTGCAAGCGAAGGCTGGAAATTGCACAATATCTTTCCCACATCTTGTGTTTTATTTAACTAGGTATGCTTCTGATTAATTTTGAAGAACCTAGAATTATGTGTTTATTTAATACATTAGTTCATATGTCCTGAGGCCGTCCTTGCTTATGTTTACTGCTTACTCAGCATGACAAATACTGCCTATTCAAATCTGTGATTAACATGTTTCCTATACTTGCTTTGTTTGCTATCTTGTTTAATATATCTACATATATAACTAAGCATGTTTGACTAATTACTGTTTATCTAGAATGAACCCTAGTTTTGTGTAATTATCATGCCTTCACTTGTTAATACTTACCTAGCACAAGTCCTTACCTGTTCTGCCTCACTCCTACTAAGTTATCTAATCTCCTTAGAGTGACTCTGGTTGTGTTTATCTATCCTCAGCATGTTTCTATTGTGATCTTGGCTGCATGACCTGCATTCTGTCTAACCTACTAGTTCTAAAGAACCCCTCAAAAACTCTATGCATCTTATTGTTTGTGTGCTCCATTAAGGTGTACTCTCCATGTTCTCCACCCCTCTTCCCCTTGTCTGAAAGCTGTTCCTAAAGCTTGTTTGTTCTATGATTTGTGTCCTGATTGCATATTGTTTTCATACTCTCCTCAAATTGTTTTATCACTAAATCAGTACTGGTTTTTCAAAAATTCTTTTCAACCCCAAGGCCTTTCTTTATATTGTCTATTAAACTTTTTTCAGACCATTATGCACTTTCACTTACTCCTAGAATACTAGGTCTTGCCCATCTAGTATGTGTACTTCTTAGAGACCCTTGAGATCTCTTTGAACTCTGGCATATCAGGGTTGACACTTCCATGCTGCACCTAAATTTGTTATTATTTGAAAAAGGTCTAAGTGTGAGCATTGCCCGGGATTCTTGAGGTACTTAGGGAACTCTAACACACCTAGACATGAAATTGGCTATGGAACTTTGGGCATTTGAGACTACTGGAGGCTTGGAAATCACTTTGGGCCTACTTTAGGCTCCCTATAGTTTAATTTCTGTTCTAATTATATAATTCATTCAATTGTTGGTATGAAATTGTCACGACCCCAACCCGTTCGTGATGGCGCCTAGCACACTACTAGGCAAGCCCGACCATTCATAACAATTACCCTAAATTAACCAAATAAGTAAAGACAGAACTATCCAAGTAAAAGTCTTAAGTACTGATATAATACAAAAAATCTGACAAATATACCGAAACAGCCCAACTAGGATCCGGTGTCACGACCACGAACCTCTAATGACAGAATGACATCCTACTACAAGTCTGTCTAATACTGAAGATGCAGAAATAAATGAAAAGATAGAAGGGAAAATCCTCGGCTGCGAACGCTGTGCAGCTACCTCGAATACTCCCGGGAGGAACTCTGAATCAACTAGACTCACTCCGCCTAATGAGAAGAACCTGGATCTGCACACATGGTGCAGGGAGTAAAGTGAGTACTTCCAACTCAGTGGTAATAAAAGTGAATAACA
>MU682228.1:8729-20150 GCA_026770625.1 Nicotiana glauca | reverse complement strand
ACATATCCAAAATCACCTAACGAAGCTACTGCAACTCTCGGAATTCCATTTTGACCCTCGGATCAAAATCTCACCTACCAACCGGAATTCGCCAAATTTCCAACTTCGCCAATTCAAGCCTATTTCTACACCAGGCCTCCAAATTC
Organism: Nicotiana glauca; assembly: GCA_026770625.1. Taxonomy (NCBI): domain Eukaryota; kingdom Viridiplantae; phylum Streptophyta; class Magnoliopsida; order Solanales; family Solanaceae; genus Nicotiana; species Nicotiana glauca. Next base: position 20,004 of record MU682228.1, on the reverse strand, counting down.
GATTCCGATCACACTCCTAATCACAAATCATCTCCCAAAGCTAACCGAACCACCGTAATTCACATTCGAGCCCTCTAACCACATAGTCAACTTTCGGTTGACTTTTCTATAACAAGCTTCCTTCTAAGAGGCGATGTGCCTTATTTTCAACCAAAACAAATTCAATTACACCCGATCGGCTCTAAAACTGACATTGAGACATGAAGCAACACAATAAGGGGGAAACGGGGCGGTAACTCCCATGACGACGGGCCGGGTCGTCACAGTAATAATTATTGTAAACAAATATCGGGGTGACTAGTGAAATATTGTGGGTAAAGTTGGGTAGATAACATGCCTATGGGGTTTCTTTTGATGTGTTTGTTAGATAATATGCCTAAAGGATCTGCTTTGGCTCAGACAATATTTTGTATGCTTTACTTTTACACAATTAGAAGCCATGCCTATAGGACCTAAATCAACATCAATAGAAATCATGCCTATATGGTCTAAATTAGCCTTAATAGAAATCATGCCTACACGGATTTCGCTTTGGTCAAATAAACTCTGCTTGTTCCGGCTTATGCTTTAATTGAAACCATGCCTATAGGATCTAAAATAGTCTAACTTTGACTCATGCCTGTAAGTTCTGAATTAGATTAACTAACCTACTCGTTTCTCAATCAATATCATTAGGAAGCATGAGTATAGAGTTCAAGTTGGCCGTTTAAAACTGTTTATTGTTTTACTGCATCAATGATTAGATACCATGTTCATATGATATCACTATTACACGCCTAGGCAAACCTGTAGAGCGAATAAATTTTTGCAAAACCTATCAAAACTCTGCCTTGTTATTTGAGATTGCTCATATTCAACAAGTCTAAATATTAGTAGGCAAAGGGATTCAGTTCTTTCACACTCTGGTCCTAATTCGATACCGTATACTCTCTGCTCACCTATATATCATGTTCTAAGGTTTTTTCTCTTAAATATCTGAAACTATTGTTTGAGACGTGCATTTACTTGTTCTGTTTGTGGGGGTAAAATATGAGCCTTTAATTATTCCCTATTTAATGCAGTCTTAATTGTTTCTGATTGACGCCTAGATTTTTCTCCTTTGAGTACCTTAAGATTGTCTAGAAATACCTAAATTAGAGTTCCTAAATACCTCTAGGACCACAAGGAAAGGACGAGTAGTGCACGCATAGGACATCTTTCAAGATTACTAGAACGTTTTAGGCTATGACCAATGGGAGGGAATTAGGTAGTAAGAATATAATGACTACGTGCTAATGTCACGTGTATCCCTTCATCGAGGAGTGATTATCGGGCATTGTGTGGGTATGATCCTATAGGCTAACCAACCTAGGACTCCCCTCTTCCCAATTCCATATGTGTTTTTAATTTTATAAACTTTCTTCTCTTTACATATACATGTGCAAATTTATCTCTTGCCTAAATTGTACCTATATTTAGAATATGAAAATATCCCCCTTATTTGCAAATACGTGGTGAAATTGTTACTTGTTCAAATGACTGATTCATATAAAGTTCATTCACAACCCACCATTATGGATCATTAGGGGTGCCTAAAATCTTCCCCTCAAGGTTATTTCAAGCCCTTACCTAATCTCTGGTAATGCAAACTAGTTTCATGAGTTAAGTACTCCAGATGCCAAAACGCACCTTAATCCGTTAGACTATGACTCTTCAAAATCCAATTCCCAAAAGGAAAAGAGTTGTTCCCCTATGAAATATCGAAACCCGTACGTTCTCCGTGAGGAGGAGAAAAGGGGGTGTGACAAGTACATCTTCAATGGATCCCCAAAATTATTTAGATAGTTGTCACGGGGTTCTGCCAAACATGGGGGTAGTAGAGATCAATGGGGTCAACTTTGCTGCTTTTCGTCCGTCAAGTTCCGCCAAGAAGTGGTGAAGGGATTTATTTTTGACTAGATCATCTGGGTCACCTGATTTGACATGGGAATAGTTCTCTCAACTATTTCTGGAAAATTTTCTCCCTATCACCCGAGCGAGAGGATTATCGAAGGCAGTTTGAGCGCCTCTGGTAGGGTTCTATGACTGTCACCCAGTATGAGGCTAGGTTTGTTGATTTGGCTCTTCATGCTCTTCTTATACTCCCTACAGAGAGAGAGAGAGAGAGAAATAGAGGGGGGGAGGTTCATTAAGGGACTCACTCAGCCTATTCGATTGCAGATGGCTAAGGAGACATGGAGTGAGATTTCTTTCTAGGATGCGACCGATGTGGACAGGCAGGTTGAGATGGTTCTAGCTCAGGGGAGAGGTCAGGGGTCTGACAAGAGGCCTTGCCATTCTGGCAGGTTCAGTGGTTTCTCGTCTTGAGGCATGGATTCTTTTGGTAGGGGCGATAATCCCAGGCCGTTTCATTCAGCACTTCAGGCTTCTTACGGTGCTCTAGGTGGCCATGGTTCTCATATACAGTATTCCGATTAGCTAACCTACAATGTATCACCAACTCTTATCAGTGCACCTCTACTCTAGAGTTTTTAGGGTGGTTACTCAGGCCATCAACGTCAGTTTCAGGGTCAGAATTCTCAGCAGCCGAGGACTTGTTATACTTGTGGCGATCCGAGGCACATTGCTAGATTTTTCCCTCGAGCGTAGAGTAGTTCTTAGCATCAGGGTTCTCGTGTCATGGTTCAGGCACCTGGTGTTCACCGCCTGCTCAGCCAGCTAGGAGAAAGAGTCATACAACTAGAGGTGGAGGTGGAGGTGTTAGAGGTAGAGGTTAGGCCACTAGAGGTAGAGGTCAGGCTGCTAGAGGTAGAGTCCAACTAGTAGGAGACCGTCCTAGGGATGTGGTTCAGAGTGGTAGGGCCCAGCCCCAATGTTATGCTTTCCCAGCCAGGCCAATATCGTTAGCATAGGTACAATTTTAGTTTGCGGTAGAGATGTTTCAGTTCTATTTGATCTGAGGTCTACATACTCCTATGTGTCATCTTATTTTACTACATATTTGGTTGTGCCTCGTGATTCTTTGAGTGCTCCTGTATATGTGTCCATACCGGTGGGTAATTCTATTGTTGTAGCTCCTGTCTATCGCTCGTGTGTGGTTATTATTGGGGTTTTTGAGACCCATGTAGATCTCCTACTTTTGGATATAGTTGATTTTGATGTTAACTTGGGGATGGATTGGGTGTCACCTTATGACACTATATTGGACTGCCATGCCAAGACTGTGACCTTAGCTTTGTCGAGGTTGCATCAATTGGAGTGAAGAGGGACTCCTAGTCATTCTGTTAGTGGGGTTGTTTCTTATATGAAGGCTCGGCATATGGTGGAAAAGGGGTGTTTGGCTTAGTTGGCATATGTTCGTAATTCTAGCACTGAGGTTCCTTCTATGGATTCCGTGCCAGTTGTTTGGGAGTTTCCAGAGGTATTTCCTACAGACTTGCCGGGGATGCAACCCGACAAGGATATCGACTTTTGCATTGATTTGGCTTTGGACACTCAACCCATTTCTATTCTGCTATATCGTATGGCCCCTCTAGAGTTGAATGAGTTAAAAAATAGTTGCAAGACTTGCTTGATAAGGGCTTTATAAGATCTAGTATCTCTCCCTGGGGTGCTATACTGTTGTTTGTTAAGAAGAAGGATGGATCGATGAGGATGTGTATTGATTATCTGCAATTGAACAAAGTCACCATCAAGAACAAGTATCCATTTCTGAGGATTGATGATTTGTTTGACCAGCTTCAGAGTGCCAAAGTGTTTTCGAAGATTGATTTGAGATCTGGCTACGATCAGTTTAGGATCTGACTACTTCTTCACCTCTATGATAGATTGATTTGAGATCTGGCTATATGTGTCCTAAGATAGCTTTTCGCACTTGGTATGGGCATTACGAGTTTCTAGTGATGTCATTTATGTTGACGAATGCCCCAACAACATTCATGGATTTGATGAACCTAGTATTCATGCCGTATCTGGATTCCTTTGTGATTGTCTTCATTGATGATATTTTGATCTACTCCTGCAGTAGAAAGGAGCATGAGCAGCATCTTCGAGTCGTTCTTCATACTCTAAGAGACAGTCAGTTGTATGCTAAGTTTTCAAAATATGAGTTTTGGTTGAGTTCAATTGCTTTCTTGGGTCATGTTGTATCAGTAGAGGGTAGTCAGGTGGATTCGAAGAAGATAGAGGCAGTTAAGGACTGGCTTAGACCCATATCAACTATAGAGATCTGGAGTTTCTTAGGTTTGTGGGTTATTACTATGGGTTTGTAGAAGAGTTTTCCTCTATAGCAGCCCCGATGACCAGGTTCACCCAGAAGAGTGCGCCGTTCAGGTGGTCGAACGAGTGTAAAGCGATCTTCCAGAAGCTCAAGACAGCTTTGACTACGGCACCGGTATTGGTTTTGCCCACAAGTTCAGGGCCATATACAGTATATTATGACGCATCTCGTATTGGACATGGTACAGTGCTGATGCAAAATGGTAAGTTCATTGCTTTTGCTTCGTGAAAGTTGAAGATTCACGAGAATAATTATCAGTTCATGATTTGGAGCTAGAAGCACACGCTAAAGATTTAGAGGAATTATTTATATAGCGTATCATGTGAGTTGTTCAAGGATCACAAGAGTCTGCAGTATTTGTTCAAGCAAAATGAGCTTAATTTGAGGCAGGGGAGGTGGTTGGAGCTATTGAAAGACTATGATATCACCATCTTGTACCATATGAGGAAGGCCAATGTAGTGGTTGATGCTTTGAGTAGGAAGTCAACTAGTATGGGTAGCCTTGCATATATTCCAGTTGGTGAGGGACCGCTTGCTTTGGATGTTCAGGCGTTGGCCAATCAGTTGGTGAGGTTCAATGTCATTGAGCCCAACCGTGTTCTAGCTTGTACGGTTGCTCAGTCTTTATTATTTTAGCATATTAGGGATCGGCAGTATGATGATCCTCATCTATTTTTTCTTAGGGACACAGTGCGGCACGAAGGTGCCAAGTAGGTTACAGTAGGAGATGATGGAGTTTTGAGGATCCAGGGTCATGTTTGTGTGCCTAATATGGATGGACGTCATGAGTTACTTCTAGATAAAGCTCATAGTTCCCGTTATTCTATTCATCCGGGCACGCTAAGAATTGTATTAGGATTTGCGGTAACATTACTGGTAGAGAAGAATGAATAAGGATATCGTTGCATATACAGATTAGTGTTTGAATTGTCAGCAAGTAAAGTACGAGCATTAGACACCTGGTGGTTTATTTTAGAAGATTGAGATTCCTGAGTGGAAGTGGGAGCATATAACCATGGACTTCGTTGTTGGACTTCCACGGTCTCAGAGGAAGTTTGATGTGGTATGGGTTATTGTTGATAGGCTGACTAAGCCAGCATATTTCATTCTTGTGGCATTTTCCTATTCTTCAGAGAGGTTAGTAGAGATCTATATCCGGGAGATCATTCGTATCCATGGTGTGCCCGTGTCTATCATTTCTGATCAAGGTACGCAGTTTACCTCGCATTTCTGGAGGGTTGTTCAGCGTGAGTTGGGTACACGGGGCGAGTTGAGCACTGTATTTCATCCTCAGATGGACGGACAGCCCGAGCGTACTATTTAGATTTTAGAGGATATGTTTCGCGCTTGTGTTATTGACTTTGGAGGTTCTTGGGATCAGTTATTGCCATTAGCAGAGTTTTCCTATAACAACAGCTAGCAGTCGAGCATCCAGATGGCTCCCTATGAGGCATTATATGGTAGAAGGTGTCGATCACCAGTTGGGTGGTTTGAGCCGGGGGAGGCTCGATTGTTGGGTACAGATTTAGTACAATGCCTTGGACAAGGTTAAGATCATTTAGGCTTCGTACAACGCATTCTAAGCAAAAAAGTTATGCTGACCGTAAGGTTCATGATGTGGAATTCATGGTCGGAGAGCGAGTGTTGCTTAGGGTATCGCCCATGAAGGGCGTGATGAGATTTGGGAAAAAGGGCAAGCTAAGACCTAGGTTCATCGAGGCTTTTAAGATTCTCGATCGAGTGGGAGAGGTGGATTACAGACTTGCGTTGCCACCGAGTTTATCAGTTGTGCATCCAGTGTTTCATGTGTCCATTCTTCAGAAGTATCACGACGATCCATCCCACATGTTAGACTTCAGAACTCTCCAATTGGACAAGGACTTGACGTATGAGGAGGAGCCAGTAGCTATTCTAGACCGGCATGTTCGTCAGTTGAGATCGAAGAATTTCCCTTTAGTTCGTGTGCAGTGGAGAGGTCAGCCTATTGAGGCAGCCACCTAGGAGTCCGATTCCGATATGCGGAGCCTATATCCCCATCTTTTCACCGACTTAGGTGCTTTTCTATGTCTGTTCGAGGATGAACGATTGTTTTAAAGGTGGAGAATGTGACGATCCAAAGGGTCACCTTTTGTTTTAGAACTTGAATCAGGGTTTTGAGGCCTTGAAAACCTTATTTTATTTCTCCGCAATTTACGTGCACAGTGCGAGCGTGTTTCTGGAAAGCTATGTGAAATTTAAGAAAAATATTGAATTTGGCCTTTAAAATTGAATGAAGTTGACTTTGATCAATATTTTTGGTAAATAGACCCAGATCCATGATTTGATGGTCCCGTAGGGTCCGTGGTAAAATATGGAACTTGGGCATATGCCCGGAACCGAATTTTGAGGTTTCTAGCCCGAGAAAAGAATTTTAAAGAAAATTATTTGCTAGAAAATATAAAGATTTTTAGAAATTAAATACTGTTGGAACTTGATGGTATCGGGCCCGTATTTTGGTTCTGAAGCCCGGTACATGTCTATTATAACATTTAGGTCAGATATTTGAAATTTGGTGAAAAACAGAAGAGATTTGATGTAATTCGGACCCTTGGTTGAGAAAATAGAAATTTTGAACTATCTTATGAATTCCATGAGTTTCGGTGTTAAATTCATTGTTTAAGATGTGATTTTGGCGATTTGATCGCACGAGCAAGTTCATATGATGTTTTTAGACTTGTGTGCATGTTTGGGTTAGATCCCCGAGGGCTCGGGCGAGTTTTGGATAGGCTATAGAGTGATTTTTAACTTAGAGAATTTGCTAGTATGCTTCAGCAGAGTTGCAAGCCTCTGATCTCGCAATTGCGAGATCAGGCATTGCATTTGCGAGCCTCTCAGGCTTAGCAATTGTAAGGCTTCCATTGCAAATGCGAAGGAAGCTGGGCCTGGGCATGTTCGCAATTGTGAACTTTTATTCGCATTTGCGAAGGGATCAAGGCAAGGGGACTTTCGCATTTGCGACTAAATGGCTCAAATTTGCGATAGCAGCAGAAGTGCGGAAGGTTTGCAATTGCGATGCGTTTCTCATATTTGCGAGCTTCGCAAATTGCAAAGCTCCTGTCGCAAATGCGACATCTGCAGCTGAGCAAAATGGTTCTTGGATGGGATTTTCAGTTCATTCGTCAAAATTTCAAAACCTAAACTCCAAAGGGCGATTTTCCTAGAGCAAGTTCTTCCCCAAATCATAGGTAAATGAATCTTAACTCTTTTTCTTCAATCAATTTCATCTTTTTACATAATTTTATCTCAAAATCTAGGGTTTTTCATGGGAAATTAGGTCTTATTGGGTAGAAATTAGGATTTTCGAATTTTGGGGATTTGGACCTCAAATTAAGGTCAAATCTCAAAATCAATTGCATATTTGGATTTATGGATAAATAGGTAATTGGGTTTTGGTTCGAACTTTGAGTTTTGACTAAGCGGGCCCGGGTCGTTTTTTAACTTTTTGGGGAAAACATTGGAAAATCTCTACTCATGCATTAGAATTGGTTTATTTGGCATTTATTGATGTTATTAAGTAAATTATGCCTAGATTCAAGCGAATTGGAAGTGGAACCGAGAGGCAAAGCGGTAATTGAGGCTTGATTTTGGCCATGGAATCGAGGTAAGTGATTGGTCTAACCTTTGCTTGAGGGAATAGGTATTATTGTCTTATTTGCTATGTGTTAGTATTGAGTTCGACGTATAGGCATGGTGACGAGTATCTATACGTTGATGTTGAGCATACAAGTGAGTCTTATACTGTGACCGTTATATCTCTTATCACGTATTGTTCATGCTTAAAATAATGTTTCTCTATGTTGAGCAAGTTTTATGATATTGTTGAGTATTTGATCATTGTTGAGTATTGACTCAAGTTGAGAGATAACTTTGTGAAGTTAATTGCTGAAACGGAATTGGTTATTGTTGATTCCCTTATCGGGATGTATTGTTTCTACTGCTTGCGTGAGGATGAGTGTAAAATACGAAGGATGATTCCGTGCATGATATTATGAGTGAGTGTTAATGTACAAAGGGTGATGCTGTGCCGATATTGTGAGAATTAATGCACGAAAGGTAATGCCGTGCCATGATTTGAGAGTTAATGCACAAAGGATGATGACGTTCCATGATTGTGAGAGTTAATGCACGGAGGGCAATGCCCTGCCATTTTGTTGTTTCTTATTGTAAGGACGAGCGTAAAAGCACGAAGGGTGATGTCGTGTACGTGTTACTATTTCATTATTCCCGTTAATACAAACATGGTGTTTATTATGCTTCTCTGTTGAATTATTGTTAGAACTTGATATCCTCTGTAGCATGTTCCCCTTCCACTGTTACTTTATTGTTATTATTGTTCTGCTCATATATGATTTAACTGTATGGGTTTATATGGTTGTCGTGTCCTAGCCTCGTCACTACTTCGTTGAGGTTAGGCTTGACACTTACCGGTACATGGGGTCGGTTGCACTGATACTGCATTATGCACTTTTTGTGCAAATTTCGGTGCCGGACCTTGTGAGTAGTTTTGAGGTTGATGCCTTCAGTCCAGCGAGACCAAGGTAGATTTGTTGGCGTTCGCAGAGCATAAAGTCCCCTTTCCCCGTTTTAGTTTCTTCAGTTTCTTCTATTTTGAGAACATTTGTATTTCTTTCAAACTTAAATTTGTAGTAATCTTAGTTGTTCGTGTATTCTGACACCAGATCATTGGGGTAGTTACATATTAAATTGTTGTATTGGTATATCACTTCCGTATTTTATAATTATTTTGTTTTAGTTATTATCTGTTCATGTTTGAGTTAATAATAATGGTGGTAAAAATTTAACTGTTGGCTTGCCTAGCTTTCACGAGTAAGCGCCATCACGACTCCCGAAGATGAAAAATTCGGGTCGTGACATTAAAGAATCAAACAGATTAGAAGAATCAAAAACCCCTTAAGTTTAGGGTAAGTAAAATTAGTCAATAATTAACGGGAAGAGTTGTAATAAAGATGCATAGAAATAGATAGACAGAATCATTGAAGGAAAAGTAGAATAGAAAACCCTAAATTTAGAGTAAGTAAAATTGGTGGAAATAATCAAAAGGAAAAGTTATAATAAAAATGCACAGAGATGGAGACATTAAAGTTGATCCAGATTTGGTTCGATTTTGAAGAATCAAAAACCCTAATTTTAGGGTAAAAATTAGTCAGGAATATCAATGAAAAATCATGATAAAGATGCACATAGGTAGATATACTAAAACTTATAGGGAAAATATTTTTTGGAAGAAATGGAGAACCATAACAGATCTAGAAAGATCTGAACCCTAGTTTTAGGGCAAGTAAAGAATCGAGAAAAATCTTAGAGATTCATACCATAAAAAGATGAAAATGAACATAGATTGAAAGAAGCAAAGGTCCGAACCAGATTTGGTTCAGAATGAAAGAAATCGGCTTGCCATATTAGGCAAGCAATTATGTGATACCATAAACGGATAGTCAATAGCGAGAAGGGGTCGATAAGGTAAGGAAATAAATGATTGATTCCATATCTGGGTTGGAATCGGAGGGTAAATGGGTGACGACGCTAGGGTTTTAGAGACGTAGAGAGAAGAAGGTTCGAGAGTATAGAGGCGGCTGGCTGACCAAAAATGGTCTCTAGGGTTAAGGGTGGGGATATAAGGAGAAATGGGTGGAGTATTGTGAGTCGTTGGTCACTTTTGATCAACGGCTGAGATTAGGTGGGGTTCTGGACTGGGTTGGGAATTAAGGGTGGTCTGGATTGGGCTTAAGGATTGGGCCAAGGTTCTGGGTAGGTATTTAGGTAATTGGGCTATGGGGCTTGTCCGAAAATGGCTTAAAAATAGGCAATTAGTTAAATATCCAATTTTAATTAATAAATAATTTATAAAAAATAATAAATGAGTGCCAAAATACCCTTTTGTACTAAAATGATTTAAAAATTATTATTTAATATTTTAAAAATATAAAAGATCATTTTCTACATAAGAAAAATAATTATACACTAATATGGCTATTATTGCAAAGATGTACAATTTAGATTTAAAATGCAAATGTAGATATGAAAAATGCACTAAAAATAATTAAATACTATGTGGATGTAAATGATAAATTTAGATGATTAAATCATCATAAAAATAATTTGAAGTATAATTATTGAATATTTATATAATAAAAATGCAAGAATAAATTAATTTAAAGCCTTCAAAACCTACAGAAAAATTATGAAAAAATGCTTACATATGTTCATAAATAAAGTGATGGTGCATATGAAATATTTTGAAATATCTGCATATTAAAAAATATGAGAAAAAAATTGGGCATCAACAACGTTCGTGTTCCCCTCTTCACGTTCGTGTAGGCCAAACGGCCTGAGGCCCAGCTCCTATCCTTCTATGCGTTCGCGACTCACCCTTCGCATTCGTGTAGGTTCCTCAGGTAGTTCTTCACGTTCGCAACCACCATCTCGCGTATACGTGTTTAACGGGCCGGGTCAGACCGGTTCCGGACCGGCCCAGACCGGTAGAACCCGGAACCGGCCCGGACCGGTAAGTAGGGGGCCGGGTGGGCTGGGTTGGGGGGGCTAACGGGTTAGTTCTAATTTTTTTTCTTAGCGGGTAACCGGACCCGTTTGGACCGGTCCGGATGAACAGTGTTCATTACCGGTTAAACCGGCCCGGTGAACGGCTATAAATTTTTTTATTTTATTTTTTTAATTTTTTGACGCAAGTGGGGCCCACTGACCGTTGGCAACGGTCAGAATTTTGACTGATCCGTTGGCTAACGGATATATTCATCAAATAGCCATTTTTAATTTAAATTTTAACCATTTTTGATTTTACAAAAGTAACCTTATGTAAAACTATAAATACCCCTCTCCCCTTCTTCATTTCTCACTCAAATTCATTTCTCTATCTCAATTTCTCCCATTCTCTTATTCTCTAATTATCAAGACTTCAAGTCTTAATTCCTCATTTCATCTTCTAATTTTATTTGGCTC
>MU682224.1:20894-31151 GCA_026770625.1 Nicotiana glauca | reverse complement strand
AGCTTAATACTTGGGTTTTATTTGCAACGTCCGCAGAATCCTATTTAGAGGATATACATTGGGCGTGATCACTTATAATCCGATTTAGTTCAACTCTCACTCTCTGTGATTAGTTTTAGTTAATCATAATTTTAATTTAGTAGTTAATTATAGTTAGTAATTACCTCAATCAAGTATTAATCATCCTGCATAGAAGAAAACCATAAGATATTTGAACATTCTTTAAATCCAATTCCTGTGGAGATGATAATTTTACTATACTATCTTTAGCTAGAGAACATTAATTTTGTGTTGTATTTTGTGCTTGTCACCATCACAAATGCGAAACACAGGTTATAAATGCAAAATGTGCCCCCAGACTGCATAAGTCGCAAATGCCAAGAATATCGCATTTATGATAACCCGCCGCAAATGTGATCAAAGTTCGCATTCGGGAACGTACCTAAGTCCACTCCTCAGTAGAAAATGTGACCAAGCCATCGCAAAAGTGAATCCTAGGATGTTTACAATTGCGAATATCTTTTTATAAATGCGAAGACTATCATGCCTAGCCCTTCATCGCAAATACAATCATTTGATTGCAAAAGCAACCTCGCAAATGCGAGCCAGATCTAGAATTGAACACTAGAAAATGCAAAACACCTGTTATCTTCAATCCATCCAAACTCATTTGTAACGCATCCGAAATTGACCCCAGCACCTCAGGCTCCAAACCAAACATGCACACAAGTGTAATAACATCATATAAACTTGCTCGATATCTCAAATCATCAAAATAATATCAAATTACAAGAACCGATCATCAAAATCCATTAAATTCAAAAAGAAACTCAAGGGTTGCTAGAAACACAACCAAGCGTTCGATTCCTATTAAACCAACTTGGAATTGCACCAAATTTTGCAAACACGTTTTAGAGAGCACCCAAGGCCGAAAACCTAAATTTGAACCCGACAACCATAAAGTCAATATACGGTCTAACCTAGGGAATTTTCAAACATTCAATTTGCTAACTTTTGATAAAACAAGCAAATCAACCTAGGGACCTCCGAATTCAATTACGGGCATACGCCCAAGTCCAAAATTACGATACAAACTTAACAGAATCATCAAAACATCGATACAGGATCATTTATCCAAAATAATGACCATAGTCAACTCAAATTTTTTTTAAAGCCAAAAAGTCTTTTTTTTTTAACTTTTAGCATAAAAACTTTTGAAAAACAACGCGGGCTATGCATGCAAATCAAAAAATATCAAATGAAGCTAAGAGGTCTCAAAACACGAAAATAAGGGCTAGTACTCAAAACGACTTATCAGGTCGTCACACCTTCACTTCATTCTTTCTTTTTCTGAAGCTTCGATGTAAAGATTCCTTTATCAACGCATTTAAGTCCATCTGTTAGAATAGCTTCCATTAAGTCTCTGCATCTGTCCTTACTTTTATGAACTTCTGTTTGTTTTCGAAAAGCAAGACCATAGCTCCCATTGTCTGCCATTATAAACTATCGACACTCGCCACCGCCTTCTTCAATCATAACTACCACTATCAATTACCACTAGCTACTACCCAGAACCATCACAATCAACCAAAACTACCACCAACTGCCAGCTCCGGTCAGCATCCACAAGCATCATCGTTAGTCATCACCATTACCATCATATTATTTTTAAAATATATTTTATTAAAAAAATTAGTATTTTATTTGAATTTATTATTTAGTAAATTTTAAATATAAATAAATTTTATACATTCGAATATTGAAAAATAAATAATTTTAATTATTTAATACCTAAATATTTATACATATTTTAATATTTAGATGTGTATTCAAATTTAAATATTTAATCTTAATATTCAGATATACATTCAGATTCAAATTTAAAGAGAAAAAAACGAGGCCTTGAACCAATTTGTACCCTAAAATAAAATTGCGACACAAGGAGTTAGAAAACGCAGAAAAATAACGGTATTCGGTATCAGAAATACGTAAAATACAGTTGAAAGAGTAAACAAGTTCGACTTTGACTCAGCTTTCAATGATTGTGTTCTCCCGTCAGTCAAGGGGGAATAGGTTTGCGTGGACTTTGACCTAATGCACATTATTTCTAAAGAAAATGAACTGAGATTCAACCACTGGGCCGGCAAATGCCAAATTGCCAATTGAATACGCTAGTTTGAATTAGTCAATAAGCCAATTGGATGAGACTATTCAATTATTTAAAATATTTCTTTCTTATTTTGTGGTAAAAAAGAGGAAGAAATATTCCACAACATGCCAATTTTGACTTAAGCAGCTAAGTTATACAAATGAGTGTCATCAACAATACTGTTTGGCTCAAAAGTTATTAACCACTTTTTAAGCAAATCAATCCAAAAAAAAGATAAAGAGGTAAATCGTAGCCATAATTAATACTGGATCACAAGACGAAAACAAAACATAGAAATATCCGGCAAAAATAATATTTAAGGAGCTTTATTGATTATAGAGATTTATCCTGCCTCTCCTTGGAGACGTTCATGGAATTACAATCATGCTTCTCCCTTCATGGGTGATTGACCAAAGAAAAAGAAAGGCTCTTCCCTTGACGTAGATGCAAGGTTTTCTTCATAGAGTTTTGCAATCCCCTTTTCGGGTTGTTAGGATAGTGGAGAAGAAGGCCCTCTTTTCGTTCTTTTACCTTGTATTTATAGTCGAGAACTCCATGAGCTCATCATGATTCGTCATAGCTAGGTCGAGGAGGCGTTCCTTCGTCGTGGGAGGGTTGCAGCCTCGTCGCTCGTGCCATAAATAACAATAACGAGTCGAAGCCGAGTTTGTCGACTATTTCGTGAGATGATTAAGATGGTGTCGTTGTTGTCGTGGTCATGTGGTCAAATTTTGGCCTATACATTTAGTCCCTCCGTTCACCGAGGTTGTGTCCGAACAACCTCGGCGGATGGACCATGTACATGGCGCGATCGGAGAGGGTCGGATCCGCATTTTGGTAAGAGAAGCGTCGCTTCACACGGTTAGTCATTATGGTGCATGTTTTGGGAAGCTGAACCATTGCGTGACTGACCAGTTTTCAGTGGCGACCGTTGGTTTTTGTGTCCTAGAGAATTCGCCTTCTATAAATTAGAGGGGTTTTACCATTTCTTTTTCAATTTCCATCATTCGTCTTTGAGAGTGCTTTCACCCTATCTCCCTCTCTATCATGTGGAGATCCTCTTTACTTCCTTATACTCAGCGAATTTTGATTCCTTTACCTTTCCTGCAAAGCTCCTTCCTCCTTTTTCGGTGTATTCTAGAATGGCAGGAAAATCTTCTCACGATAATCTTCCAGCTATCTCGCCGTCAGTTGAGGATCTCGCTCCGGCAGCCAGCGACATAGAGCTGATGGAATGCGAAGAAGTTCCTTCAGTGGAAGAAATTCTGTCCCGTCCGGGGAAGGCAGTAGCAGACTTCAAAGCCGACAGTGGCGCAAAGTAGGTGAATATTCCACCTTTAATGGGGGAAGTTAGGATAGCGGACTTAACGGAACGGTGGGGCATCCCCAGTTACGTAGAGATCGTGTCTGCGAAGAGGGAAGACAGGCTCCAGATTGACCGTCGTGGGTTTTGTTCGTTCTATGTTTATCCCTTCCTCGTGGAGTACACACTCCCACTCCCTATGTTGGTGGTCAACTTCTGCCGCTACTACGAGGTGTGCCCTGCCCAACTCTCTCCTTATCTATACAAGTTATTCCTTATGTTCATGAAATATGCGGAGCTGGCTGGTAGGGAGGTCACTCTGAGGCACGTGCTCAGTCTCTTCGCTCCTCAAAAGATTCGCGGCACTATGATCCACGCGTGTCCTCGAGGGTCGAAAGGTTTGGTGGTTAAGATGGATGACAGAACCAACCGTCGTTTCTTCAACAATTTTTTCTATGTTCGGACCGAACATCTTGTGGCCGACCCGATCGGGTTCCTGGAAGTGTGGAACTTTGCACGTAAGTCCTCGTCTTTGACTAGTAGAATGCTCTGTTTTGCTCTTCTTCACCTCTTATGCTTGTAGTCGTTGATCTCTCTCAATACTCTACAGCCGAGAAGCTGCCCCTGCCTCCTTTGGAGGGAATCCGAGAATGGGTCGAGGCCGTGCTTCCCCACACTGTGGGAATTCGCACATGGTCGACGTTTTGGGGGAAATATGGACGTAGGCCCCTAACAGGTGAGACAGCGGCCTTATTTCCTTTCCGTTCTTCTTTCAATCTTAACTATCGAATGTTTGTTTGTCGCGGTCAGGGAGAGTTCGTCGAGTCAAAGCTCCCCAATTAGCTTTCCGTCGGCCGGTTGTATCCGCTCGACTTAATGTAGTGCCTCCACCTCGTCCTTCATCGAGGGCAGTGTTGGCAGAATCATCGGTTGTAGCCTCTCCGACCCTGACTACATCTCAGGAGAGGAGCCATCAGGGGCCGTCTGTCTTCGGACTGACTCGCCGTCGACCGGGGAAGAAGAAGGGCCATTGAAGAGACGAAGGGTAGCATTCGCGACAGCTCTTCCGTCAGTAATCAACTTGGATTCTCCCCCGGCGGATCCAGAGGGATGTGTTGTTACAGCATCTGTCGTTGAGGGGGAGCGATTGGTCGGAGCTGGCCCCGCTAGTCCAAGCCAGGAAAATTCCACTGTTATAGCGACCCAGTCAGAAGTTCCCGCTGTTGAGGTAGAGAATCGAGCCCTTGATGCCGCCATCATATCGTCGAGTGCGCCCTTGTTGCCCTCGATAGGTTACGCCATACTATCGGCAGCGGATAGGGGAAAGAACGTGGTGGTTGACGGATATGAGTCCGAGTTTGACTTGGACCCTAATGATATCCGAATGTTTTAGAAGGGCATTACCCACTCTAAAACATTGAGTGGGTAGTGCGCGCAGAGGGGTCGGCCCGTTACATCGAGATTTCTTCTGATTTGAACCTGTTGACCCAGGGAAGTAGCTTGGTGTCACAATTCGATTTATTGTGTTCGAAGGCTGAGAATGAATCCTTGAGGGGTGTTTCGGATGTTGAAGTGATTAACGAAGTGGCCGTGATGGGCTTACGGGTACGTTGTCTGACTTTAGTTTGTTTCTCCCCCGTCTTAACATGAGCTTTAGTTTAACTGCTCTTTTATTTTGCAGACTTACTTGCTGGAGGTGGAGAGCATTCGCAGGGCCGACATCAGCTCGAGGATCTTCCTGCAGATGCTGGAAAAATATCGCCGCTATCACGACAGGTTCTATGAGTTGCACGAACGGTTGATGACCGATCCTCGCAACCGAGCTTTGGGTGAGGAATTGGAGAAGCGTGACCAAGAGCCGATGCATGCGCTCTGCAGCAAGAGCGAGCTTGAAGAGCAAATCCGCCTAAAGGACGAGGAGCTCGAGGTCGGAAAGGGGGTTGCTGCGGAATGCGAGCACCTGCAGTATAGGTTAAGAGAGATGCAGTTGGAGATGGAGCAGAGCCGGGCCAGAGCTGCGGAGATGACCGCTGAATGGAGAGGGAAGCTGACTGCGCTGGAGAGCGAGGTTGCTAATTTAAAGTGCATGGAGAGGGATGCTTCTACGAAGGCAGCGGCATTGGAGGAGGCAATTCGTATGCACGAATTTGAGCGAGAATTAGAGAGGGCTACTGCGGCCCTTAGGGAGGAGAGGCTCGAGGAGCGGATTAATATCTTTGATCAAGAGACCCAAGTTTTGTCGGATAGGGTGGCAGCCTTGGAGGAAGAGAACCAGATGTTAAGGGACCGAACTGGACCGTTACATGCTGTTGTTCCCCACCAGGCTCATGAACTCTGGGTCTATGCTGAAGCTCAGCATCACATCTTCAAGAACTTGCGGGAAGCGGGTACCATGACTGAAGCGGCTTCCGAGGAGACGAGCCAGAAAGCTCGTGAGGCTCGTGCCAACTGTGGTTATGATGTGGCAACGCCCGAAGCTGAGGGTGGTACGAATGGTGGTGAAGATGGGCCTTATAGGGATGATGACAACAACGATGGTAACAGCGCCGAGTGAAGGAAAGATGGTGCTTTGTTGTTTGTTGTGTTTGCTCTATTTTTTTATTTCGTATGCCCATCGGCATTTTTTTGTTCCTTGTTGTCGTTTTCTTCTTCTTCTTTTTTTTTACTATTGGTCTGGACTAGATGTAAGCGGCAGTAGCCCGCATTTCTGACTCTGTACATAAAGAACTCTTTCTTACCACGTGTCTTGAGTTTTGGTTTTGTTATTTTTTTTTATGAGCGAGACCGAATTTGTCGAACTGAAGACGAAGGCACATCCTGGGTTTTAGTTCGAGCGAGCTCGAACTGTCAACTTTGATGGCGAAGGCACTTAGCCTTAGTCCCAGTTCGAGCGAGGTCGAACTGTCAACTTTGATGGCGAAGGCACTTAGCCTTAGTCCCAGTTCGAGCGAGGTCGAACTGTCAACTTTGATGGCGAAGGCACTTAGCCTTAGTCCCAGTTCGAGCGAGGTCGAACTGTCAACTTTGATGGCGAAGGCACTTAGCCTTAGTCCCAGTTCGAGCGAGGTCGAACTGTCAACTTTGATGGCGAAGGCACTTAGCCTTAGTCCCAGTTCGAGCGAGGTCGAACTATCAACTTTGATGGAGAAGGGACTTAGCCTTTGTCTTGGTTCGAACGAGGTCGAACTGTCAACTTTGATGGAGAAGGCACTTAGCCTTTGACTTGGTTCGAACGAGGTCGAAATTTCAACTTTGATGGAGAAGGCACTTATCCTTAGACATGGTTCGAACGAGGTCGAACTGTCGACTTTGATGGAGAAGGAATTTAGCCTTAGTCCCAGTTCGAGCGAGGTCGAACTGTCAACTATGATGGAGAAGGCACTTAGCCTTTGACTTGGTTCGAACGAGGTCGAACTGTCAACTTTGATGGAGAAGGCACTTAGCCTTTGTCCCAGTTCGAGCGAGGTCAAACTATCAACTTTGATGGCGAAGGCACTTAGCCTTAGTCCCAGTTCGAGCGAGGTCGAACTATCAACTTTGATAGAGAAGGCATTTAGCCTTAGTCCTAGTTCGAGAGAGGTCGAACTGTCAACTTTGATGGAGAAGTCACTTAGCCTTTGACATGGTTCAAATGAGGTCGAACTGTTGACTTTGATGGAGAAGGCATTTAACCTTAGTCCCAGTTCGAGCGAGGTCGAACTGTCAACTTTGATAGAGAAGGCATTTAGCCTTAGTCCCAGTTCGAGCGAGGTCGAATTGTCAACTTTGATGGAGAAGGCACTTAGCCTTTGACTTGGTTCGAACGAGTTCGAACTGTCAACTTTGATGGAGAAGGCACTTAGCCTTTGTCCCAGTTCGAGCGAGGTCGAACTATCAACTTTGATGGCGAAGGCACTTAGCCTTAGTCCCAGTTCGAGCGAGGTCGAACTGTCAACTTTGATGGCGAAGGCACTTAGCCTTAGTCCCAGTTCGAGCGAGGTCGAACTGTGAACTTTGATGGAGAAGGCACTTAGCCTTTGACTTGGTTCGAACGAGGTTGAACTATCAACTTTGATGGAGAAGGCATTTAGCCTTTGTCCCAGTTCGAGCGAGGTCGAACTGTCAACTTTGATGGAGAAGGCATTTAGCCTTAGTCCCAGTTCGAGCGAGGTCTAACTGTCAACTTTGATAGAGAGGAAACTTAGCCTTTGTCCCAGTTCGAGCGAGATCGAACTGTCAACTTTGATGGAGATGGCATTTAGCCTTTGACATGGTTCGAACGAGGTCGAACTGTCACTTTGATGGAGAAGGCGCTTAGCCTTTGACTTGGTTCGAACGAGGTCGAACTGTCACTTTGATGTAGAAGGCACTTAGCCTTGTTCTGTCGTTTACATCGATGGTTCAACGCCGCGGGCGTTATGTGTCGACTTCGTTTTGGCACGTGGTCTTGTGTCGTACGTGTCATGGTTGTTCGTTTAACCGTGGCATTCAGGTTGCTTTGTGGCGATTTTTGATTCCTAGTTCGGAATCTCTCTGCGCCGGCTTCCGGCCCGATACAATACGATGGGTGAGGCGGGGAATACCCCACATTTCTGCCCGGCGATTAGGGGGCTCTCCTCGTTCGGGCTGCTCGAGATTGGTGGGGCAAAGGACTTTGACTCCCGTTGACGCATTCGATTCCTCCTTGCTCGATGCGATGCCATTGACTTTGGTTTGAGTTGCAGTTTTTTTTTTTTTTGGGTGTTTCTTTGGCTTCGATCCAGGAAGAAACTATGTACTTTCACTAGGAAATCCCCACAGATGGCGCCAAATTATTTGGCTCAAAAGTAATTAAACACTTTTTAAGCAAATCAATCAAAAAAAAAGAGATGAAGGGGTAAATCGTAGCCAAACATAATTAATATTGGATCAGAAGACGGAAACAAAACATAGAAATATCCGACAGAAATAATATTTGAGGAGCTTTATTGATTATAGAGATTTATCATGCCTCTCCTTGGAGAGGTTCAGGGAATTACAATCATGTTTCTTCCTTCATGGGTGATTGACCAAAGAAAAAGAAAGGCTCTTCCCTTGACGTAGATGCAAGGTTTTCTTCATAGAGTTTTGCAATCCCCTTTTGGGATTGTTAGGATAGTGGAGAAGAAGGCCCTCTTTTCGTTCTTTTGCCTTGTATTTATAGTCGAGAACTCCATGAGCTCATCATGATTCGTCGTAGCTAGGTCGAGGAGGCGTTCCTTCGTCGTGGGAGGGTTGCGGCCTCGTCGCTCGTGCCAAAAATAACAATAACGAGTCAAAGCCGAGTTTGTCGACTATTTTCGTGAGCTTATTAAGACGGGATCGTTGCTGTCGTGGTCATGTGATCAAATTTTGGCCTATACAAATACAAAACCATTAGGTCCCTAACATTATAAGAGTGAGATTTACCCCTTTTTAAATATTATTATGGCAACCAAAAAGTAATAGTCTCAACAAGAAATTAAATCTATTTTTCCCGTTGTTTTCCCTTTCCTTTTTATGGAAGGTCCAAAAGTAAGCATTTTTGCTCTTTATTTTACTACTTCCCGTTCATATGTTTTGCACACTCTTAAGAAAGATATTTAATACTAATTTAACTGGTAAAGTATTTATGTAAACTGCACTTTATCTCACAGTTGTGTTTAGGGGTAGTAGAGCGTTTCTTATCGTTTTGTCAGCCAGTCTGATAGTATTTTGTCTAGGACTGTTAGCGATTTTTATTGTATTTCACATTTTTGTTGTCTTTTACATTTTGGCCTTTCTATTTATTTGCTATCTTGTATGACGCAGATAACTAATTATAAAATATCTATATTTATCAATTCAAATAAAGTAACCAATTTTCTCACACACATACACTATAATATTAGAAAGAAACTACTCCAAAATTCGAATCAAATTTTTTTTTTTGCTTTATTTTTTTTATTTTAAAATAATTTTAAAACTCCGACTTGTAACTACTTTCCATTTTGAAATGGTAATTGTTTATTTTTTTTAATTTTATTTTTATATTAAAATTATTTTAAAATACCAACTTAATTAAAATTACTCCCCAATTTGAATGGATAATTTTTCTTCTTCTTCTTTTCGTTTTTTTTATTATTGCTAATTTTATTTTTATTTTGTTCTTTTTATAAATAATTTAAAAATTACAACTTAAACTACTCCCACCCAATTTGAATGGGTAGTTAGTTTTTTATATGTTTATATTTTCTATTTTTTATTATAACTAATTATAAGATCTCTATATTTATTAATTTATATATATATATATATATATATATATATATATATAAAATTAGTAACAAATTATGCCATGTGGCTTTTTTTAGGCTGCTATTTAGCTTAAGGAGAGAGCTTTATTCTCTCCTTTTAATAATATATATAAAAGATATAGAAGATACAATATAGATTAGGAAGGAAAGAGTATTATTAGTGTAAACATTGTGGGTGTGTTTGGTATGAAGGAAAATATTTTCTAATTTTTCCATGTTTGGTTAGCTTAAATGTTTTGGAAAATATTTTCCTTATCAATTCATTTTCCTCCAATTGGAGGAAAATGTTTTCCTTATCAAAAGAAGGGAAAACATTTTACAAAGCTCCTTCTCAACCTTCCTCCCCCTCACCAACTCACCCCACCCCCTCTCCAAAATTTTTTTTTTTAAATTTCAGTTTTTCCGTTATCATCCACCGTACTACCCCTCCATCCCTCCTACCCCCCTTCCCTCCCCCCAAAATAAAATATTTTTTTTACCTTAAATTTTTTTTATGTTGCAATTTTAAATTTCTATTTTTTTTATTTTTCTGC
>MU682224.1:0-19678 GCA_026770625.1 Nicotiana glauca | reverse complement strand
AAGGGCGGGGGGAGGTGGGAGGGGGAGGGGTGAGGAGAGTTGCATAAAAAATATTTTTCTAAAAAAAATATTTTCTACTCTCTAACCAAATAATAGAAAATATTTTCCGAAAAATATTTTCCACTTACCAACCAAACAAGAGAAAATAAATGATAAAACCACTCATTTTCCATGAAAATATTTTCTAGGAAAATATTTTCCTTCATACCAAACACACCCTGTATCCAAAGTCAAATTCCCCGATTGTTTGACCAATTCGATACAGCGTGCAGCCTATGAGAAGGCAATGATTCTTAAAGAAACGGCATGAAATGACTAAAACACCCTTTAGTATATATATATATGACTGTAACTTTTACCCAGTTTGATCCCAACATGTGGGGTCTGGGGAGGGTAGTCAATACGCATACCTTACCCCTAATGCAGGTCGAGAGATTGTTTCCAATAGACCATCGGCTTAGGAAGGGCAAGAAGAAGAGGAAAGCAAAGAAGGAAGACAGATGGAAGAGAAAAGAAAAGGGAGAGATAAAGGATAAGTAGTACCAAATAATAGCAACAAGGAATACAATACCTGAGGCGGCGAATAAAACCACGTAACGTAATAAAAATCTAAGAATATGAAGAGATATGTATGCTACTAAGACTATCGGTGAACAACCATAAACTACCTACTGACCTTCTGTCTTAATCCTCGACCTCCACACCCTCCTATCAAGGGTCATGTCCTTAGTGAGCTGAAGCAGCGTCATGTCATGCCTAATCACTTCTCCCCAGTACTTCTTAGGTCTACCTCGACCTCTTCTCGAATTCTCCATGGCTAACCTCTCACACCTCCTGACAGAAGCATAAATGCTTCTTCTCTTAATATGTCCGAACCATCTCAGCCTCGACTCGCGCATCTTGTCCTCCACGGAGGCTACTCCCACTCTGTCCGGGATGGCTTCATTCTTAATCATATCTCACCTGGTACACTCACACATCCATCTCAACATCCTCATCTCTGTTACTCTCATCTTTTGCACGTGGGAGTTCTTGACTGGCCAACACTCAGCCCCATACAGTATAGCCGGTTGAATCACCACTCGATAAAACTTACCCTTAGGTCTTAGCGGCACATTCCTATCACACAAAATACCAGAAGTGAGCCTCCACTTCATCCATCCTGCTCCGATGCGATGTGCGACATGTTCGTCAATCTCCCCGTTACCCTGGCTAATAGACCCGAGATACTTAAAACTCGCTCTCATGGGGATAACTTGAGCATCAAGCTTAACCTCTACGTCTGTATCATGGGTCCCGTTACTGAATTTGCACTTTAAGTATTTTATCTTGGTTCTACTCAGTTTGAAACCTTTAGCTCCAAGGTCTGTCTTCAAACCTCCAATCTTGCGTTAACTTCACTACCCCTCTTGTCAATCAACACTATCTTATCGGCAAATTGCATGCATCAAGTCACAAGAATGAAACAACTTTTTGATATAATAAAATCGTACAGTACCACGTGTGTGCATCGGCTTTAGCATGTTTACACCAAAAATAGAAGCAAAAAAGAAGGGGAAAAAAATAAGGAAACAACAGAGACCCTGTAATGCCATCTAATGGAGGAATAATGAAGTGAACATTTTTTCATAAAAGGCAACATGCTTAATTACAAGTAGATATAAATTGCAAAAATAAATTTGCTACACTCATTATCTTTCTGGACTCTTAATCATTCAGCAGGGTATACAAATATCGAAGAAAATCGATAAACCGCATCAAATCGATAATTCGGGCCAAATTGAGAAAAAAATCCGGTTATGGTTTGGTTTGATTTTGTTTGGTGTTAAAAAAAGATCCGACCATAATTGGTTTGGTTTAGTTTTAACTAAAAAAATCAAACCGAAACCAAACTAACCGACATTATATTTATACAAGTTTTAATAATATTTACATAAAAAATTATTTATAATTAAATTTATAAATAATTTTTAAACGTTTTCGTATTCAGTGTATTGTTTCAAGTTTAGACTTAAAAATTTTGAATGTTCAAATATGTTTCATAGCCCATAAAAGTTAGTAACTTAAATAATGCCCAAAGCAAAGTCAAATCAATACTAATGCTAATAAAAAAATAATCAATCAATACTAAGAATGTCAATAGTATTGTATAATTTTTTTTTTTTAGTTTTGCATTGGTTTAGATAGTGAAAATGCATAACATACTTTTAATATCTTTTAGTTATGTAATTAATATTTAGTATTTATTAGTCATACTTATTTTAGCATGGCTTAGTACTTTTAGATTATTTTTTATTTTTATTATGGCTTATTAATTAACAATATTTATTTTATGCAATTTGTTGAGTATATATTTTAGTATAATCATGATCATCTTACATTATTTTGTATTATTATATTGGGTAACATCTTATATAGTTTTACCCAACTAGGATCTAAAAAATATTAGAGCACAAATTATATATTTTATGCTATGAAGATTTTGTAGGAAAAATCTGAAAAGCCCGAAAAAATCAAAAAATTCGAGATTGAAAAACCCGACTTTTGTTGGTTTGGTTTGGTTTGGTTTATAGATTTAAAAATCAGAGACAATTGATTTAGTTTGGTAATTGAAAAACCCAAACCAGCTCGTATCCGCATGTACACCCCTACTTTTTAGTGATTCCAAAATTTTTATTTAGGTTCTTTTTTCCCATTTTTGATTCATGGATATGACTTTAGATGGAAAGCAGGGGCATACACAAAACTTTTATTAAGCGGTATCAAAATTTAAAAGTGAATGTATGAATGAATGAATTACTATAATAAAAAGTGGTGTTGTTTTTATATTTATACCCATTATTCTGATTTTGTATATTATCAATATATACATATTTAATAAAAGTGTATGGTGTCAATTTGGCCATCTACGTCTCTACGCCGAAGGGTACGCCCAATAAGTATACGTCTACTAAAGTAAGGATACGGCTCGAGCGTAAGGATGAAGGCGACGCCAGTTAAAACCCGGCATTCTCGCTAGGAGGACGTCAACCACTTTTTGTACTTTTATAATTATTTCAAGGAAGGCATCCCCCTATATAAAGAGGACCTTCCCATTGTAAAAGGGCATAATTATTATTCTTGAATAATACTACTCTCTTATTTTTTCTCACTCTCTCTCTATCTCGATCTCCAACGAATATCTTCTATTGAGTTCATATTATCAACTTATATTATTATATCTACAACAAAAACATCATTTTTACATCTTAGGTCTATTATATTTGATTACGATTTACCCTTTCATATTTTTGATTATTTTCTAGCTTACAAAGTATATTGTTAACTTTTGAGCAAAATAATTTAGCGCCGTCTGTGGGAATTTCGAGAATCAAAATTATAGTATCCACCCAGAGATCAACCAACTACCTTTCTCTACACCACACGAAAATAAAAGATGGTAGAAAATAACACAAGATCGAAAGCTATAGTGGGTGTCACAGCCAATCTTCTTGGTCCTCTCAGCGAGGCCGGTGACGATGTCATCATGAATGCAACCCCTAGCATCACACCAGGTGCAGAGATCTCATCTTCCCCATCCAAAGATCTGACGATCTTGCACGAAAAAGGAGCTTCCGCGTCTGCTGCTAAAGAAGCACCCTCGGTGGTTAAAAAGCTACTGGAAGAGTGGTTAACAAGCACTCTAAGTGGCTTGGTTGAGAAATCACCGCAAGGCAACATCAGGCGTGTACCGACAGTAAGCACCACCGCTGCCATGGGCGAACCTGAGATTACACGAGTAAATAACCAACCCATCGAGGCCCAGACCAGCGATGGTACGCTAACAGCTATCCTAAAGAAGATGGAAGAAATGGAAAATGAAAACAAGGCACTCCACGACCAAATGAAGGAACACCAGGAGAGGGTCGACAAGATCCCCGAAGCTCCCAAGTTGCTACCAAAATGCGATGTGGGGAGGTTCGTAGAACAACCATACACTGAAGAAGCTGCCCCTTACTCTATCCCAAAGACCTTCAAGATGCCTCCCTACTTGAGGGTGTATGAAGGAACCACAGATCCCGAGGATCATCTGATCCACTACGTCACTGCTGTGAAGGGCAACGACCTATCAAAAGAACAGGTACCGTCGGTGCTGCTAAAGAAATTTGGCAAGACGTTGATAGGGGGTTCTTGACATGGTACTCTCAGTTACCAGCTAAGGCGATATCAACATTCGAGGAAATGGCGGATAAGTTCGTCACCGCCCATACGGGTGCGAAGAAAGCAAAAGCAAGGGTCAACAACATCTTCGCCGTCAGACAAACCACAGGAGAAGGGCTTAGGGACTTCCTAGCTAGGTTTAACAGGGTAAGGATGAGTCTGCCAAACGTATCGGAAGGTATGGCAGTCGCCGCTTTCCAGAACGGGCTAAGAAGGGATGGTTCGAGGGCGACCAAGAAGCTGCTGAGCCGCCTCACGAAATATCCCCCTACCACATGGGAGGAAATCCACAACGCCTATTGCGCCGAGGTACAAGCGGACGAAGATGATCTTAATGGGCCGACCCAACAGCTAACAGCGATACACACAGAAACAAGGAGAGATCGACGCAATGAAGGACGACGAGAACAACCCCCACGATCCAACAGAGACCGACATCAGCCATACACCAGATCCTCCCATCCGCCACCAAGACATACATACGCGTTACAGCGACACATCGCCCCACTCCGAAATGAAAGAGGTACGCCCCCCTTATTATCCGCCCATAACTTTTGCGTATCTCCTTCAGAAATAGTGTACGCACTGGAAAAGCTAGGCACCAAGGTGAAATGGCCACAGAAGATGAAATCAGACCCTGCCAAAAGGAAATCAAACGTCCTATGTGAATTCCATCAGGAACGGGGACACAAGACCGAGGACTGCATAGGCCTACGGCAAGAAGTGGTCAGGATGCTGAACCAGGGATACCTAAGGGAATTACTCAGCGACAAAGGGAAAATCAACTTTGCACGCAGATGGGAACAACCCCGCGGGCCGCCAAAGCCACCTTCTCTAACACGAATGATAAACATGATCGTCGGAGGTGGCGACGACTCAGTGATCAACCACGTCAAATTTGCCAACATACACAGACTGAAGCGGACCATCTCCCATGAACGGTATGACGACTTCGAAGATTGTATCACCTTCGATAAGTCTGATGCCGACGGTTTGTCTTTCCCTCATTATGGTGCTTTAGTTATTACTCTACGTATCGCTGATACAGATGTTAAAAGAGTCATGATCGACGATGGAAATGGCGCCTGTATTATCCACCCAAGGGTCCTCGCACAAATGGGACTCGAGGATAGGGTAATACCGCGCTGCATAACACTAACTGGTTTCAACAATGCAGTGGAATGGACATCCGGAAAAATAACACTGCCCGTCTTAGCGGGAGGAGTCACGCTGGAAACAACTTTTCACGTGATGAACTAAGAAACTGCGTACAACGTCATCATAGGACACCCATAGATACACGCCATATGAGCGGTCCCTTCAAGCCTTTACCAAGTGATCAAATTCCCTACCCCATAGGGAGTATTCAGCATCAGGGGCGAGCCACGCACCACGCAGGAGTGCTACAAAATAGCTCAAGATTGCGCCCACACCCAATAACTGAAGAGGGCGAGTGCGGAGCATAGCAATTAGCCGTGTCGGGGACTAAAGTCGACCCGACAGGGGACGCCATTAGAGATCCCGACATCGTGGAAGCCTGTAAAACAACGGTCGAAGATCTCGACCCAGTCCAATTGGACGACACCGACCCAGCAAAGAAAGCCTACATCGGGCACGGCCTCGCCAACTCAAGTAAGTATCGTGAATTCTTAACTAACCATGCATATCTATTTGCTTTCTCCCATTCAGATATGCCGGAAATCCCGCGAGATATCGCCACCCACAAGCTGAACGTCGATCCATTACATCCACCCGTGCGACAAATGAGAAGGAAATTCAACGCCGCAATCAATGAAGCGGTCAGCGAGGAAGTAGACAAACTACTTGCCAACGGCTCCATCAGGGAATCAAAGTACCCCCAATGGGTCGCTAACGTCGTCATGGTCAAAAAGAAAAATGGGAAGTGGAGAATGTGCGCAGATTTCACCGATCTGAACAAAGCATGCCCGAAGGATTTATTCCCACTACCTCACATCGACCAATTGATCCGACGCCACCGCAGGACATGAGCTATTGAACTTCCTAGATGCCTACTCCGGCTACAATCAAATCATGATAGCCGAGGAGGATCACGAGAAGACGACTTTCATCACCCATTAAGGGACTTATTGCTACAAGGTAATGCCCTTCGGGCTCAAAAATGCAGGGGCTACATACTAGAGACTGGTCACCAAGATGTTCAACGAGCAGCTCGGTAAGACTATGGAAGTCTATATTGATGATATGCTGGTGAAGTCGACAAGAAAAGAGGACCACATCGACCATCTGAAGGAAGCCTTCGGAATATTGAGGAGGTACGGGATGAAATTGAACCCCGAGAAATGCGCCTTCGGTGTAGCCTCAGGGAAATTCTTAGGATTTATCGTATCACAACGAGGTATCAAAATCAACCCAGATCAGATCAAGGCGATAGACGCAATACCTGAGATGCTGAACGGCAAGAAACAGGTGCAAAAGCTGACGGGGCGAATAGCCGCCCTATCTACATTCATCTCGTGATCCTTCGACAGATGCCACAAATTTTTCAATATACTGAGAAAGGACAATGGGTTACAGTGGAATAAGGAATGCGTCGAAGCCTTGAGAAAATTGAAGGCGTACCTATCTTCGCCACCATTGTTGGCCAAAGCAAATCCAGGCGAGCCCCTCTTGGTGTATCTGGCCGTATCCGAGGTCGCCGTCAGCGAAGTATTGGTTCGTAAGACCAAAGGTACGCAATCCCCCATTTACTATATTAGCAAAACCTTAGTGGACGCCGAAACACGGTATCCACACCTTGAAAAATTAGCTCTGGCGCTGGTCGTAGATTCACGGAAGCTCCGACCTTATTTTCAATGCCACCCCATAAAAGTAGTGACAACCTTCCCCTTGAGAAGCATCCTACAAAAGCCTGAGTTATCAGGCAGGCTCGCCAGATGGGCCATAGAGCTCAGCGAGCATGATATCTCGTATTTCCCGAGAACCGCCGTCAAGTCGCAAGTACTCGCCGACTTCGTAGCCGACTTCAGTGCAGAAACACTGCCGGAGGCGGAACGAGAGGCACATCATGCCCCCTCCAATACCGACCTATGGGCTCTTTACACTGACGGCGCCGCCAATGCCTTGGGATCGGGACTGGGACTCGTTCTCGAGGTCCCCACGGGCAAAATAATTTGCCAGTCCATACGATGCCCCGAGATGACTAACAACGAGGCCGAGTACGAGGCTGTTATTGCAGGTATAAAACTAGCCATCAAGTATGGAGCTCGACGACTCATTCTCCATTGGACTCCCAGCTCGTGGTGAACCAGGTCACTGGGACTTACCAAATCAAAGAGTAGAGATTGCAAAAGTACCAGTCAGAAATCCACATATTAATGACTAAGCTAGACGAGTGACGCTTCGAACAGGTTCCGAGAGCGCGGAACACTGAGGCAGACGGCCTAGCAAAATTGGCCGCAACCACTAAAAACTTCGACAAAGAAAGCGTGGTCACCCTCCTTCATTCAACCATTGATCACACTGAGGTACTCTCCTTAAATTTGAATTGGGACTGGCGTAACCAGTTTGTGTCCTATCCGCAGGATGGAACACTCCCACCTAACAAAAAAGAAGCCAAGAAGCTCCGCGTACAGGCCGCCCGGTATTGCTCGATAAACCACGAGCTCTACAAAAGGACGTTTGGCGGACCCCTGGCCAAGTGCCTAGGGCCGCACCAAACGACTCCAGTACTCGAAGAGGTACACGAAGGTCACTGCGGCGCCCACACAGGTAACTGCGCCCTCATGTGCTGCATAATACGGGCCGGCTACTATTGGCCAACTATGAAAAGAGACGCGGCAGAATATGTCTGCCGATGCGAACAATGCCAAAAGTACGCCCCCATGATACACCAACCAGGAGAGCCTCTCCACTCAGTCACTTCCCCATGGCCTTTCATCAAATGGGGAATGGACATAGTCGGTCCGCTGCCAGCAGGACGAGGAAAGGTACAATTTCTATTAGTTTTAACTGACTATTTTTCCAAGTGGGTGGAAGCAGGTGCGTATGCCCAAATACGCGAACAGGAAGTCATCGCCTTCATATGGAAGAATATCATCTGCCGCTTCGGCATCCCCAAAGAAATCAGCTGCGACAACAGACGGCAGTTCATCGGTCAGAAGACAACAAAGTTCTTCGACAAATGGCATATTAAGCGAATACTCTCCACGCCATACTACCCCTCCGCCAACGGCCAAGCAGAGTCGTCCAACAAAACAATACTGAACATACTGAAGAAAAAGCTTGAGGATGCCAAAGGGCTATAGCCTGAGCTACTACCGGAAGTGTTATGGACACACCGGACCACGCCCAAATCCTCTACAGGAGAAACACCATACTCACTGGTCTACGGAACCGACGCGGTCATACCGGTCGAAGTCGGCGAACCAAGCTTGAGGTATTCACGTACAAGCGGAGTAGAGAACGACAAGAACAGACTTCAAGACCTCGATGAGGCCGAGGAAAGAAGAGAAATGGCCCACATAAGAATGGTGGCCCAGAAACAACAAGTCGAAAGGTACTACAACAAGAAGGCCAAAATACAACCACTCAAAGTGGGTGACTACGTCCTCAAAGCCAAACGTTGGCGTCAAAAGACCCAAGCGAAGGAAAGCTGGGCACCAACTGGGACGGACCATACAAAATCACAGCAGCAACAAATAAAAGGGCATTTCAGTTAGAAACAATGGAAGGAAAGGCGCTCCAAAACAATTGGAACGCCGCCCACCTCAAGTATTTCCATTTCTGAAAGGCGTCTCCCGAGTCGCACTCTTTTTCCCTTACCCGAGTTTTGTCCCAATTGGGTTTTCTCGGGAAGGTTTTTAGCGAGGCAGTAGAGGGGACACCTGGAGATACTTACGAAACAAGTTTATCATACCAGCCACTCCATACGCCCTCCTGACTGGCATGACAAAGGGACTGGGCTAGCATGATCTCCAATGTATGAACGGCTAAGGCCATCTCCAATGTATGAACGGCTATGGCCATCTCCAATGTATGAACGGCTATGGCCATATCCAATGTATGAACGGCTATGGCCATCTCCAATGTATGAACGGCTATGGCCATCTCCAATGTATGAACGGCTATGGCCATCTCCAATGTATGAACGGCTATGGCCATCTCCAATGTATGAACGGCTAAGGCCATCTCCAATGTAAGAACGGCTATGGCCATCTCCAATGTAAGAACGGCTATGGCCATCTCCAATGTATGAATGACTAAGGCCATCTCCAATGTATGAACGGATATGGCCATCTCCAATATATGAATGGCTAAGGCCACTGTCGTCAATAAGTTGATCCAGCTCGACTATGACAAATGAAGTAACTCGGTGACAGTCGAAGTCACGTATATGGCCAAGGCCATCTCCAATGTGCAAATGGCTAAGGCCACCGTCGTCAATAAGTTGACCCAGCTCGACTACGACAAACGAAGTAACTCGACGACAGTCGAAGTCACGTATATGGCCAAGGCCATCTCCAACGTGCAAATGGCTAAGGCCACCGTCGTCAATAAGTCGACCCAACTCGACTGCGACAAATGAAGTAACTTGACGACGGTCGAAGTCACGTATATGGCCAAGGCCATCTCCAACGTACAAATGGCTAAAGCCACCGTCGTCAATAAGTCGACCCAGCTCGACCACAACAAACGAAGTAACTCGATGACAGTCGAAGTCACGTATATGGCCAAGTCCATCTCCAATGTGCAAATGGCTAAGGCCACCATTGTCAATAAGTCGACCCAACTCGACTGCAACAAACGAAGTAACTCGACGACAGTCGAAGTCACGTATATGGCTAAGGCCATCTCCAACATACAAATGGCTAAGGCCACCGTCGTCAATAAGTCGACCTAGCTCGACTATGACAAACGAAGTAACTCGACGATAGTCGAAATCACGTATATGTCCAAGGCCATCTCCAACGTGCAAATGGCTAAGGCCACCGTCGTCAATAAGTCGACTCAGCTCGACTGCGACAAACGAAGTAACTCGATGACAATCGAAGTCACATATACGGCCAAGGCCGTCCCCAACATGTAAAAGGCTAAAGCCATCATCGTCAGTAAGTCGACCCAGTTCGACTACGACAAGCGAGTAACTCGACGACAGTCAATGTTATATACATGGCTAAGGCCATCGACAATATTACGGCTAAGGCCACCGTCGCCAACGGTCGCTAACCCTGTTCGATTGCGGCGCAAGGCACGCAAGTAGCAGATGAAACAATGCCACTATTCACTAAAGCCGCCACTATTTAGCATCAAAGACACCTCCTATCGGTGGATAACACAAGCAACGTTCGAGAAGCACACTAAGAACCTTACAAACAAGCGAGCATCCACTCTGCGGAGACGAGATACCAGAAATAAAAGATACAAAAGGAAAAGAGTAACAAAAAAAGTATAACTTCCATTATCATCAAAAAATACATGTACAAAAGAACCCATTTACATCTCCAAAAACAGCAAAATAAAATGAATACAAGTCCTAAGGAGGTTCGCCATTCCGTGCACCGCCCCCGCCGGTCCGCCATCTCGTCCACTGCCGCCCCTGGCCTGATAAGTTGCAGAGATCTAGGACCCGAAACCTAGACGGTTAACATCTTCGGAATTATAGCCCGCTCGGTCTGGGGAATCGAAACTATACCCGCAGGCTTCGCGGGCAACCTGAGCTATACGCTGCTAATCCTGAACCTCCGCCTCAGTAGCTCGGCCCGCAGCTAAGAATTCCTCGAACACGACTAACTTGGCTTTGGCGTACACCCACATCTCTCGTGCCTCGCCATGCGCATCCTCATCGGACCTGGACGCAACAGTCTGCTTAAGGGCCTCAACCTTAGCCGCCTTGGCATCGAGATCTGCGGTCAAGGCAGCAACTGCAGCCTGCTCGCTGTGTTGCAATAGGTTATACCCACCCGGGATCAGAATTCGGCAGTTGGATCTACCCGCCGTCATCCTCACGCGGGCCGGACCTCTCGTTAATGCATCTGTATCCGCGGGGCGGCCTCAGGGTCCGCCCTTTCACCATCACCCACTTCTTCAGCAGCAGCTGACGAGCCACTCTCCGGAATACATGCTCGGGTGGCGTCAGGAACTACCCTTCCTTGGGGAGTCGACCTCCCAGAACGGATGGCATCGGCCATAAAAACTAGCCTTGACTCCCGACGGGGCTCACTCGCCCTCTCATCTTCTGTGGCTATCCCCTTGCCAGTCATCAACCGGCGTCTTTTCCTTTCCGACGGCTCCTCGCCCTCGGAAGTCTCCTCCACAGGCCGTGGGGATGGCAGTGAAGGAGTCACTTCACTTGTGGACGCCGCCACAGGTGCAACCTCAGGTTGAGAAACCTCCGGAACGCCATCACACGGTGTGCCACAAGGTATGTATTCTTCTTCAGAGTCAGTCCCCGCCCCAGGCGAGGTAACGACGCTCTTCTTCTTCTTCTTGGGGGCGCTCCGACCTGCCAACACAAATAAGTCAGGTAACAAAACCTAAGGAAACCTCCAAACCATAGTCAAAGAGTTAACTGGCGGGCCGTATCGTTCATGAAACGCAGCCCAGGTGCGACATTCCTCCGCATACTGAATCACTATCTCCACCCACGACTTAATATTTTCAATGAACCGAGGTGGAGAAGCCCTCGCTGCAAAAGGGGGGGGGGAAGCAAAAGAAATCACAATGGCCGTATGGTCAAAATTGCAAGCAGTCCTGAATTCTACAAGTAAAAATACTTACGTTCTGGATTCCATCTTTCCGGGAACCCTTCGGGATTAGACACCAGGTGCTCTGTCCTGATGTAGAAGTATTTACGCCAAAAGCGGTGGTCAGTCTTGTCATCGGCTTTAACAACCAAGCCCCTTGTGCCACGACTTTTCAGCTACAGCATGGTACCCCTCAGGTAACCAGGGCTGAATAACTCTAAGAGGTGGTGGACTGAGATGCTGCACTCAGCCCTGGCCGCATAGGTGGTCATAATACGGCATACCTTCAAAGTGTAGGGAGTGAGCAGAGCCGGACACACGTTGTAAAAACGGCAAAGCTCCTCCATTAGGAGGTAGATTGGAAGACTGTAACCGATCAAGAACGGGTACTCATAGAATGTGCAGTACCCAGGCCGATGCACATTGGCATAGTCCGTCTCGGCCGGCACCGTCTCCACGTGGTCCGGAATGTGGTACGTCTCTCGAAGTTCATCCAAGTGGGATTGTAATAACTCGCTGTGCTCCCAGGGAAGGGCCAGGCTCTTAGTTGGGAAATCCCTACGAACATGTATCTCCTTCGGGAGGACGTTGTCTATACTAAGAGGAACAAGGGCCTTCTCTACCTTTTCCCCTTCACCACCGGAAGATGGCGGAGCCCTAGATGGGGCATTACCCTTGGCCTTTTTACTACTTTGTCCATGTTTTGTCATGATATTTTCTATGAGAAACGAAGCTCTAATGATAGGAAGTGTGGTCTCAAAAGAAATGGAAGAGTCTCGCACGGAATAGCGATTACCAGAAAGAGAGATGAAAAAGGAAGCAGAAAAAGTTCACAGGTTCGAAAGCTAAAATAGATTGAGCCTTCCCTCTATTTATAGGGTTAGGATACACGGAAATCGAAGAGGCATGATTCAAAACCGGCGCGGGGAACCAAAAAATCACATCATCCCCTGAACCGCCTCGGGAGCAAGTGTAATTATGATGCATGCGGGCGATGATGTCATTTCGAAAAGGGGGGCCACGCGTCAACAACTCAACGATGCCATATATTTCCCCTCACTCACGTCACCGTCCCCATGTCGAGGTCAAATTTCCCAAAAACGAGGTATGCATTTCCGCCCATTGAAGACGTCTACTGGATACGCCTCCAACTAGCGGAGGGACTAACTATATGGTGTCAAATTTGGCCCTCTACGTCTCTACGCCGAAGGGTATGCCCAATAAGTATACGTCTACTAAAATAAGGATACGGCTCGGGCGTAAGGATGAAGGCGACGCCAATTAAAACCCGGCGTCCTCGCTGGGAGGACGTCGACCACTTTTTGTACTTTTATAATTATTTCAAGGAATGCCTCGCCCTATATAAAGAGGACCTTCCCATTGTAAAAGGGCATAATTATTATTCTTGAATAATACTACTTTCTTATTTTCTCTCACTCTCTCTCTATCTCTATCTCCAACGAACATCTTCTCTTGAGTTCATATTATCCACTTATAATATTAGATCTACAACAAAAATATTATTTTTACATCTCTAGGTCTATTATATTTGATTACGATTTATCCTTTCACATTTTTGATTGTTTTCTAGCTTACAAAGTATATTGTTAACTTTTGAGCCAAACAAAAAGTTCCGACAAAGCGATAACACGTGACACCGCTTGCCGCAAAGTGTATCCATCCGTGATGGAGAGAAACAAGAAAATGCTGCATTCTTGTACAAGTATTACCACATCAAAAGCTGATGCTTTACAAGATCAAATTATGAAAAAATATCGAGAATGTTTGATTAACAAATAAAACATTATCGGAGATAGCGAAAGAGAGAAGGGAAATATGACTCTTTTTTTCACTCTTACAGCTTGTTTGGATGGACGTTATCTATTGTATTATATCATATTGTTACTTTAAACACGATATTTATTTTGATTGTTATTTAAATTTTGTTGTATCATATCTTTAGATCCGTCATTACATAACGACGAAATGTGTCACTTTATGTAACAACCGATTTGGTGTGGTCGCGTTATTACCTTGTCTTTTTCTCTCAATCTCACCCTTTATTATTATTAAATAATTTTATTTTATCATTTATCCTACCTTTTTATATAGTAATTTACCCTGTATCATAATTTTTCTTTATAATATTACAAGTTTATTCTTCATATTGCTGGTGCATGATATCATGAAACGATGGCAAACTATACAATCTATTCAAATATTGTTTTAATCAAACGATACAGTACAATATAATACATTATGAAACGATGCGTAACAACCATCCAAACAAGTTGTTAGATTCTATTGAATTGTATTGAATTCATTTTCAATTTTAAAGGGAATAATTAACTTATAAAACAAGAAAAATAATTGTTACCTGCTTTAGGCCAATTATTTTAGTTTAAAAGGTAAATCACTCTCTACTAAAATTAATCTTTCAAAGGCTCAAACTCTTTGATTAAGAAAAAAAATGAATACTTACCGCCCATAGCTCCTTACTCCTAGTGATGAGCACTTGAACAAAAGAGACGAGATGGTGCACTTTTGTGAAGTAATTTAATACCCTTATAATTTCAATTTATATGAACTCATTTGTGTAGGTATATAATTTAAAAAAATAATAAATATTTTTGAACCTGTAATATAAAATAAGTTATATATTTTTTATAGTTATAAATTATTATATAAAAATAAATCCTTTTCAAATAGAAAAATAGATCATTATTTTTTGCACACACTAAAATATGGATGGAGTAATAGCCAATGCTTTTTCACCCATATGCATTTGTTACAAAAGATGACATTTTTAATTTCCATTTTGTTTATTTCAATGTGGTCCTTAATTTGGACAATTTAGGAAAACAAGAATAGGCCGAAAAACACATTCACAGATTGTGGAGCAACAGCCATTGGAGGGAAGTTTCCATGAAACCAGTTTTGACCATTGCTCTCTCACTCCTCTCTTGTTTATATTGAGTTTCTTCTCACGTTAAGTTCCTATTCATATCCTCTTCTTGATCCACAAACACCCCCTTTTTTCATTTCTTAAAATTCAAGAGCCTCAGGGTTTATTGCCCCCTTTTACCTTAAAGTTTGAAAACCCAATTGGGTTTTTGGAGATCTGAGATTTTGAAGTTTTTCAGATTCCAAGGAACCCCACTTGCCCCTTTTCTTGATTCTCTGTAAATCACTTAGCAAAGTTGGATCTTGATTGCTGTTTGACTAGTGCCTAGTGGCAATCTCGAGACCCTTTTGGGTGGAGATCAGCACAGTAAAAATTGGTGCTTTATCTGTGAAAGTTAAGATTTTTATGCTGATTTGGTTGGGAAAGGTAAAATTTTGAGACCCTTTTAGGTGAAGATAAGCTTGGTGAAGTTTGGAGCTTTACCTGTGAGAATTGAAGCTTTTTGTTGTATTAGTTTGGTGAAAAAGTTATCATCTTTAGACCTTTTTGACTGAAAATTTTGAAGATCTTGGCTTTTGAAGAATTTGTTGTATTAGTTTGGTGGGAAAGTTAGGATCTTGAGACCCCTTTGGCTGAAATTTTTGAAGAAGAAGTTGGGTTTTGAAGATCCATCTCATGGGTAATTGTTGTGCAGCACCAAAAACTTCGGATACAGAGGGGAAGAAAAGGGGAAAAAATAAGCCAAATCCATTTTCTGTTGATTATGCCCATGGGAATGGTGGATACAAGTCCTATGTGTTAGACAATCCGACTGGAGCTGATATTGAGGCAACATATGAACTAGGTCGTGAGCTTGGCAGAGGTGAATTTGGGGTTACATATTTGTGTACTGACAAAGCAAATGGAGAAGTGTATGCTTGTAAATCGATATCCAAGAAGAAACTCAGGACTCGAGTGGATATCGAGGATGTAAGGAGAGAAGTTGAGATCATGAAACATTTGCCTAAGCATCCTAATATTGTCACCTTAAAGGATACTTATGAGGATCATGATGCGGTCCATATTGTTATGGAGTTGTGTGAGGGTGGAGAACTGTTTGATCGGATCGTTGCAAGGGGGCATTATACTGAGAGGGCAGCAGCTGCTGTGACTCGCACAATTGTTGAAGTGATTCAGGTGAAGATTTGATTTTTCTTGTTTTTAAGATAACCTGTGTTTTATTTAGTGGTATACTCTTCATAGTGTTGTTTAGATTGAACTTTCTATTTGCAATGTCGAATGTGAGAATTGTCTCAGCGGTTTAATGATTTTCCATGCTTGCTTAATATGATTTTAGGGTGCTAGTGATATATGAATGTGTTTAATCATGTCGAGGAATGAGAAAACTAGTG
This sequence comes from Nicotiana glauca, assembly GCA_026770625.1. Lineage (NCBI taxonomy): Eukaryota > Viridiplantae > Streptophyta > Magnoliopsida > Solanales > Solanaceae > Nicotiana > Nicotiana glauca. The sequence goes on along the minus strand of MU682224.1, from coordinate 3,458 downwards.
TCATGCTAAGTAGATCAGCTTTCTATAAATGGAACTATCTCTTGGCAATTAGTATTTATAAAATTAAAAAAGGAGTGTGATAGTTTGAGCCTTTCCTCATTTTCTCATAAATTACCATTTCCGAGTCAGTTCATGGTGTACGTTGTCCCACTGGGAAAATGACTTTTTGGTGGAGTAATTGGCATATGGTTTCTTTGCACCATTTGTCCCATAGATCTTGTGTCTATTCAGTAAACAAAGATCAACTATCCGGCACCTGTAAAATGAAATAGATTAACTGCTTGAGAAGATGCAAATTTACCATTTCTTTTTGACATTCTTCTCATCATTTCTGGTTAGTTATTCAATATTGAATAACTTTTTTTTTTTGGGGTTACAGATGTGCCATAAGCATGGGGTCATGCATCGTGACCTCAAACCTGAAAACTTCTTGTTTGAAAACAAGAAAGAGACAGCACCATTGAAGGCAATTGACTTTGGTCTCTCAGTATTCTTTAAGCCTGGTAAATTTCCTAATATTTATATCTTGCTGCATTTGAATAATTGAACATTATGCTCATTGTTAGCTGTCGTGTTGGTTTTACAGGTGAGAGATTTAATGAAATTGTGGGAAGTCCATATTACATGGCTCCAGAGGTGCTGAAGAGAGACTATGGTCCAGAAGTAGATGTATGGAGTGCTGGAGTAATTCTCTACATCTTGCTGTGTGGTGTTCCGCCTTTCTGGGCAGGTTAGTGTCCTTACTCTTGAAGGGTAAATCATTGGTGATTCACATTACGAAATAGTTTGCATGTTGCTGTTCTACTGCTGGACAAATCCGACAAATTCTCCACCCAGAGGGCAGCCTGCATCCCTCCCCACTCTCCATATTTCAGTATTAGGATCATTAACTCTCCTTTTTTCTGGGGTGGAAGACACTAAAGGGGACTTACTACTCCTTGACAATTCTATGGGAAAATTTTGAAACAGAATGCCTGAAGCTTGTTACATCTTAGAAAGAAGAGTGCAATTTTACTGTAAATTCTAGAGCACAAGGGTACTTCTTCACCAGACTATTTGGTGATGCAAACTCTTTATTCCATATTCTCTTGCTGCTTATTTTTCGAGGGAAAGTAATTCTTCCACTTCTGTCTCATCTCTGACCAGCAGAAGAATTCTTAAAATGAGATTCTTAGAGTAAAAAGGAACAACTGTTAGTGATGTAGATTATATGGAGTATTATTTTTGTGTATTGCAGTTCTTTTTCTTTTTTAATTTTGGGCCAGGACACATGATATTTACCCTTTGAAAATGACTTGCTGAAATGTATCTCGACTTTCCATCAGTACCGATCCTTGCCCTATAAGTTGATACTTTAAACTTCCAAAATAGTTTGCTCTTTATCTTATCGTAAGTATTCATAAATAAACATTGCTGGTCAATAAATTTCTCATTGGAATTTCTTTTGCTATATTAATTGTGTGATACGAATATCTGTTTCCAAGCAAACTGTGATTGACTAATAAATTATACTAGCTCCTTTAGTTTATGCTCCACGATAACTGTTGAAGGAAGAAGGTTATTCAAAGTGATGCGGTTATAGTATTTTATCTAACTGTTAACTTACGCCATTTCTTTTTGTATCATTGCAGAAACTGAACAAGGTGTTGCTCAAGCAATCATTCGTTCTGTTGTGAATTTCAAAAGGGACCCTTGGCCTAAGGTCTCCGACAATGCAAAAGACCTTGTGAAGAAGATGCTTAACCCTGACCCTAGCAAGAGACTTACTGCTCAAGAAGTTCTAGGTAAACCACTGGCTAAAATAATTCAAGTGATTTACTTCTTATGCCAAGTGAAAATTCATCACTCCTCGTAGTGTAACGTTTTTTGGTCTCGTGACTGCTTACAGATCATCCGTGGATACAAAATGCAAAGAAGGCTCCAAATGTTTCTTTGGGTGAAACAGTGAAAGCAAGGCTCAAGCAATTTTCTATGATGAACAAGCTAAAGAAAAGAGCTTTAAGGGTGCGATTCCCACTCTTTGTAAAATGAGCAAGAGATTGATATTTCTTCTTTTCTTTCTTTCTTTCGTTCTTTCTTTCTTCACTGTATAGCAGCTGCTAATATTCTGTAATAAATTGCCTTTCTACCTCACAGGTGATTGCTGAGCATTTGACAGTGGACGAAGTGGCTGGAATAAAGGAGGGATTCCAATTGATGGATATAGGTAACAAAGGGAAGATTGATGTTAACGAATTGAGAGTTGGGTTGCAGAAACTTGGCCATCAAATCCCTGAAAGTGATGTACATATTCTCATGGATGTTGTAAGTACTAAAATTCTATTTGACTTGTGTACCTCTTTTATTAACTTGTTGAATCCTTGAACCATCTGAAACACTAAAATAGACAAAATAAATCAATATTCTATTGCTGCTGCATCCAATCAAAGTACGTAATATAATGTTACTGGGGAGAAACACAGGAAACTAATCAGTGATATTTCACAGGGTGACGTTGATAAAGATGGATATTTGGACTATGGGGAGTTTGTTGCCATTTCAGTCCACCTAAGAAAGATGGCAAATGATGAGCACCTGAAAAAGGCGTTTGAATTTTTTGATAAGAACCAAACTGGCTATATAGAGATTGAGGAATTGAGGGAGGCCTTAGCTGACGAAATTGAATCCAACAGCGAAGAAGTTATCAATGCTATTATGCACGATGTGGACACAGACAAGGTCAGTAATATATTCATGTCATAAAACTCATCTGGCCTCTTTCCTTGTATGTTTTGTTTACTTGTGGATGATGCCGTGTTGATTCTATGGACCTGGGATTGGGAAAAAGAAAATGGTGTCGTCTGTTTTATGTTCTTACATTTCATTCTCATGCAGGACGGACGGATAAGTTATGATGAATTCTCTACAATGATGAAGACTGGCACAGATTGGAGGAAGGCGTCAAGACAGTATTCACGAGAACGATACAATAGTCTCAGCTTGAAATTAATGAAGGATGGTTCCTTACAAATGAACAATGAGACTAGATAACTTAAGGCAGAGTATACATCTCGAAGAACAGAACTCGCCTTTTGGCTTTCTAAATTTTTATATTCTTTCCTGTTCAACTATCATTCTGCCATTTTTTGTTGTATGTGTGATTTCTCCTCTGGGGGTGGATAAGTATCAGGTCCCCAACATTCATGTGTTCTTTAAGTTGTGATTAATTATGTTGTTCTTTTCGTTTTTTTGTTTTATGATCGACAATTTGAAGAAATATGGTGAAGGATAGAAAGGTGGTTATTTTGTTATTGTATATAGGTTGGCATGTACCATTGTATTTAGTTATGGAAACTAATTATATAAGGATCAACATTTTCAACTAGTTCCTTTTTTTTTTTTTGGTCATGGGGTTGGATATGACAGCCAGTATGTTTTGTAACATAATGTTTGAGGTGATATTAATCCCACAGAGCACA